>JACEEZ010021249.1:0-31822 GCA_016584305.1 Chionoecetes opilio | reverse complement strand
TAAAATGTAGTGTTTTCAATGTTTTTAGCTAGTTATCAGTGATATATAGCTTTTCCTACAAATTGAAGTAAAAAAATCCTCTTTTTAGCATAATTTGCCCCTATAAGTAGCTTACATTACATTAAGCTATTAAATAGAAGAGTAAGAGGTTATTATTGTGATATAACGGTATATTGCAAGCGTTTTTCATAGTTTCTTATAAAACTGTAGCGTTATTATATATATACAAGTACTTTTACTTATCATATTGCTATAAACCTATAAAATGTAGTGTTTTCAATGATATTAGCTATTTATCGGTAATATATAGCTATTTTCCTACAAATTGAAGTATAAAATCCTCTTTTTAGAACAATTTGCACCTATTAGTAGCTTACATTACATTAAGCTATTAAATAGAAGAGTAATAGGTTATTTATTGTGATATAACGGTATATTGCAAGCGTTTTTCATAGTTTCTTGTAAACTGTAGCGTTTTTGTATATATACAAGTAGTTTTACTTATCATATTGCTATAAACCCATAAAATGTAGTGTTTTCAATGATCTTAGCTATTTATCGGTGATATACAGCTGTTTTCCTACAAATTGAAGTGTAAAATCCTCTTTTTAGAATAATTTGCACCTATAAGTAGCTTACATTACATTAAGCTAATAAATAGAAGAGTCAGAGGTTATTTATTGTGATATAACGGTATATTGCAAGCGTTTTTCATAGTTTCTTGTAAACTGTAGCTTTTTTGTATATATACAAGTAGTTTTACTTATCATATTGCTATAAACCCATAAAATGTAGTGTTTTCAATGATCTTAGCTATTTATCGGTGATATACAGCTGTTTTCCTACAAATTGAAGTATAAAATCCTCTTTTTAGTATAATTTGCACCTATAAGTAGCTTACATTACATTAAGCTATTAAATAGAAGAGTAAGAGGTTATTTATTGTGATATAACGGTATCTTGCAAGCATTTTTCATAGTTTCTTGTAAACTGTAGCGTTATTGTATATATACAAGTACTTTTACTTATCATATTGCTATAAACCAAAAAAATGTAGTGTTTTCAATGATTTTAGCTAGTTATCAGTGAAGAGTTGTTTTTTCTACAAATTTAAGTATATTTCTTTATATCTGTAGCTAAATAGCTTTTTATATTTGCTGCAACTATATTTTACAAAATTAATAGCTAAAAATATGTATTTATCATAAAATTTATGTATCAATTTTAATCTTAAAAACAACGTTTTTTCAAGTGTTTAATGTATTTTTTGAAAGCCTAAAAAATGTCGAAATTTGACATTATTCAGCACTTTTACACAACTATATTTTACAATATTATGAGCTTAAAATGTGTATTTTTCATGTAATTTATGTATCAATTTTATTTCTAAAAACAACGTTTTTTCAAGTGTTTTAATGTATTTTTGAAGGGCTAAAAAATGTCGAAAATTGACATTATTCAGCCCTTTTAGAAGAAATAGAGATAGAGATTAGATAGAGAAATTCAAAATGTGGAATTATAGTTGTTTTCGTTAGAAATTGCTATTTTAAACTACTGTAAGCTTATAATAGGAGTTTGAGACTCTATATTGTGATACAATTGTATTTTATACGTGTTTTTCATAGTTTCTTCTTAATTGTAGTGTTATATCATTAATAGAAGGAATTTACCTTATGATAATGCTTTATACTCACAAAATGTGTTCTTTTCAATGATTTTAGCTAGTTATCGGTGATATATAGCTGTTTTCCTACAAATTGAAGTAAACAATCCTATTTTTAGAATAATTTGCACTTATAAGTAGCTTACATTACATTAAGCTAATAAATAGAAGAGTAAGAGGTTATTTATTGTGATATAACGGTATATTGCAACGGTTTTTCATAGTTTCTTGTAAACTGTAGCGTTATTGTATATATACAAGTAGTGATACTTATTAAATTGCTATAAACCCATAAAATGTAGTGTTTTCAATGATCGTAGCTAGTTATCAGTGATATATAGCTGTTTTCCTACAAATTGAAGTATAAAATCCTCTTTTTTGAATAATTTGCACCTATAAGTAGCTTACATTACATTAAGCTATTAAATAGAAGAGTCAGAGGTTTATATTGTGATATAACGGTATATTGCAAGCGTTTTTCATAGTTTCTTCTAAACTGTAGCGTTATTGTATATATACAGGTAGTTTTACTTATTATATTGCTATAAACCCATAAAATGTAGTGTTTTCAATGAATTTAGTTAGTTATCAGTGATATATAGCTGTTTTCCTATAAATTGAAGTATAAATTCCTCTTTTTAGAATAATTTGCATCTATAAATAGCTTACATTACATTAAGCTATTAAATAGAAGAGTAAGAGGTTATTTATTGTGATATAATGGTATATTGCAAGCGTTTTTCATAGTTTCTTGTAAACTGTAGCGTTATTGTATATATACAAGTACTTTTACTTATCATATTGCTATAAACCAAAAAATGTAGTGTGTTTCAATGATTTTAGCTAGTATCAGTGAAGAGTGTTTTTTCTACAATTGAAGTATATTTCTTTATATCTGTAGATAAATAGCTTTTATATTTGCTGCAACTATATTTTACAAAATTAATAGCTAAAAAATATGTATTTTTCATAAAATTTATGTATCATTTTTAATCTTAAAAAACAACGTTTTTTCAAGTGTTTTAATGTATTTTTGAAAGCCTAAAAAATGTCGAAATTTGACATTATTCAGCACTTTTACACAACTATATTTTACAATATTATGAGCTTAAAATATGTATTTTTCATGTAATTTATGTATCAATTTTATTACTAAAAACAACGTTTTTTCAAGTGTTTTAATGTATTTTTGAATGGCTAAAAAATGTCGATAATTGACATTATGCAGCCCTTTTAGAAGAAATAGAGATAGAGATTAGATAGAGAAATTCAAAATGTGGAATTATAGTTGTTTTCGTTAGAAATTGCTATTTTAAACTACTGTAAGCTTATAATAGGAGTTTGAGACTCTATATTGTGATACAATTGTATATTATACGTGTTTTTCATAGTTTCTTCTTAATTGTAGTGTTATATCATTAATAGAAGGAATATACCTTATGATAATGGCTTATACCCACAAAATGTGTTCTTTTCAATGATTTTAGCTAGTTATTGGTGATATATAGCTGTATTGCTACAAATTGAAGTATACAATCCTTTTTTTTGAATAATTTGGACCTATAAGTAGCTTACTTTACATTAAGCTAATAAATAGAAGAGTAAGAGGGTATTTATTGTGATATAACGGTATATTGCAAGCGTTTTTCATAGTTTCTTGTAAACTGTAGCGTTATTGTATATATAACAAGTAGTTTACTATCATATTGCTATAAACCCATAAAATGTAGTGTTTTCAATGATATTAGCTATTTATCGGTGATATATAGCTATTTTCCTACAAATTGAAGTATAAAATCCTCTTTTTAGAATAATTTGCACCTATAAGTAGCTTACATTACATTAAGCTATTAAATAGAAGAGTAAGAGGTTATTTATTGTGATATAACGGTATATTGCAAGCGTTTTTCATAGTTTCTTGTAAACTGTAGCGTTTTTGTATATATACAAGTAGTTTTACTTATCATATTGCTATAAACCCATAAAATGTAGTGTTTTCAATGATCTTAGCTATTTATCGGTGATATACAGCTGTTTTCCTACAAATTGAAGTGTAAAATCCTCTTTTTAGAATAATTTGCACCTATAAATAGCTTACATTACATTAAGCTAATAAATAGAAGAGTCAGAGGTTATTTATTGTGATATAACGGTATATTGCAAGCGTTTTTCATAGTTTCTTGTAAACTGTAGCGTTTTTGTATATATACAAGTAGTTTTACTTATCATATTGCTATAAACCCATAAAATGTAGTGTTTTCAATGATATTAGCTATTTATCGGTGATATACAGCTGTTTTCCCACAAATTGAAGTATAAAATCCTCTTATTAGCATAATTTGCACCTATAAGTAGCTTACATTACATTAAGCTATTAAATAGAAGAGTAAGAGGTTATTTATTGTGATATAACGGTATATTGCAAGCATTTTTCATAGTTTCTTGTAAACTGTAGCGTTATTGTATATATACAAGTACTTTTACTTATCATATTGCTATAAACCCAAAAAATGTAGTGTTTTCAATGATTTTAGCTAGTTATCAGTGAAGAGTTGTTTTTTCTACAAATTGAAGTATATTTCTTTATATCTGTAGCTAAATAGCTTTTTATATTTGCTGCAACTATATTTTATATAGTTTCTTCTAAACTGTAGCGTTATTGTATATATACAAGTAGTTTTACTTATTATATTGCTATAAACCCATAAAATGTAGTGTTTTCAATGATTTTAGCTAGTTATCAGTGATATATAGCTGTTTTCCTACAAATTGAAGTATAAAATCCTCTTTTTAGCATAATTTGCACCTATAAGTAGCTTACATTACATTAAGCTATTAAATAGAAGAGTAAGAGGTTATTTATTGTGATATAACGGTATATTGCAAGCGTTTTTCATAGTTTCTTGTAAACTGTAGCGTTATTGTATATATACAAGTACTTTTACTTATCATATTGCTATAAACCATAAAAAATGTAGTGTTTTCAATGATTTTAGCTAGTTATCAGTGAAGAGTTGTTTTTTCTACAAATTGAAGTATATTTCTTTATATCTGTAGCAAAATAGCTTTTATATTGCTGCAACTATATTTACAAAATTAATAGCTAAAAATATGTATTTTTCATAAAATTTATGTATCAATTTTAATCTTAAAAACAACGTTTTTTCAAGTGTTTTAATGTATTTTTGAAAGCCTAAAAAATGTCGAAATTTGACATTATTCAGCACTTTTACCCAACTATATTTTACAATATTATGAGCTTAAAATATGTATTTTTCATGTAATTTATGTATCAATTTTATTCCTAAAAACAACGTTTTTTCAAGTGTTTTAATGTATTTTTGAAGGGCAAAAAAATTTCGAAAATTGACATTATTCAGCCCTTTTAGAAGAAATAGAGATAGAGATTAGATAGAGAAATTCAAAATGTGGAATTATAGTTGTTTTCGTTAGAAATTGCATTTTTAAATACTGTAAGCTTATAATAGGAGTTTGAGACTCTATATATGTGATACAATGTATATTATACGTGTTTTTCATAGTTTCTTCTTAATTGTAGTGTTATATCATTAATAGAAGGAATATACCTTATGATAATGCTTTATACCCACAAAATGTGTCTTTTCAATGATTTTAGCTAGTTATCGGTGATATTTATAGCTGTATTGCTACAAATTGAAGTATACAATTCCTTTTTTTAGAATAATTTGGACCTATAAGTAGCTTACTTTACATTAAGCTAATAAAAATAGAAGAGTAGAGGCTATTTATTGTGATATAACGGTATATTGCAAGCGTTTTTCATAGTTTCTTGTAAACTGTAGCGTTATTGTATAATAACAAGTAGTTTACTTATCATATTGCTATAAACCCATAAAATGTAGTGTTTTCAATGAATTAGCTATTTTCTGGTGATATATAGCTATTTTTCCTACAAATTGAAGTATAAAATCCTTTTTTAGAACAATTTGCACCTATATAGCTTACATTACATTAGCTATTAAATAGAAGAGTAAGAGGTTATTTATTGTGATATAACGGTATATTGCAGGCGTTTTTCATAGTTTCTTCTATACTGTAACGTTATTGTATATATACAAGTAGTTTTACTTATTATATTGCTATAAACCATAAAATGTAGTGTTTTCAATGAATTTAGTTTAGTTATCAGTGATATATAGCTGTTTTCCTACAAATTGAAGTATAAAATCCTCTTTTTTGAATAATTTTAACCTATAAGTAGCTACATTACATTAAGCTATTAAATGAGAAGAGTCAGAGGTTATTTATTGTGATATAACGTATATTGCAAGCGTTTTTCATAGTTTCTTCTAAACTGTAGCGTATTGTATATTACAGGTAGTTTTCTTATTATATTGCTATAAACCCATAAAATGTAGTGTTTTCAATGAATTTAGTTAGTTATCAGTGATATATAGTGTTTTCCTACAAATTGAAGATAAAATTTCGTTTTTAGAATAATTTGCACCTATATAGTAGCTTACATTACATTAAGCTATTAAATAGAAGAGTAAGAGTTATTTATTGTGATATAACGGTATATTGCAAGCGTTTTTCAGTTTCTTATAAACTGTAGCGTTTATTGTATATATACAAGTACTTTACTTATCATATTGCTATAAACCCAAAAATGTAGTGCTTATATGATTTTAGCTAGTTATCAGTGAAGAGTTGTTTTTTCTACAAATTGAAGTATATTTCTTTATATCTGTAGCTAAATAGCTTTTTATATTTGCTGCAACTATATTTTACAAAATTAATAGGTAAAAATATGTATTTTTCATAAAATTTATGTATAAATTTTAATCTTAAAAACAACATTTTTTTCAAGTGTTTTAATGTATTTTTGAAATGCTAAATAATGTCGAAATTTTACATTATTCAGCACTTTTACACAACTATATTTTACAATATTATGACTTAAAATATGTCTTTTTCATGATTTATGTATCAATTTTATTCTTAAAAACAAGTTTTTTTTCAAGTGTTTTTAATGTATTTTTGAAGGGCTAAAAATGTCGAAATTGACATTATTCAGCCTTTTAGAAGAAATAGAGATAGAGATTAGATAGAGAAATTCAAATGTGGAATTATAGTGTTTTCGTATGAAATTGCTATTTTAAACTACTGTAAGCTTATAATAGGAGTTTGAGACTATATTGTGATACAATTGTATATTATACGTGTTTTTCATAGTTTTCTTCTTAATTGTAGTGTTATATCATTAATAGAAGGAATATACCTTATGATATTGCTTTATACCCACAAAATGTGTTCTTTTCAATGGTTTTAGCTAGTTATTGGTGATATATAGCTGTATTGCTACAAATTGAAGTATACAATCCTTTTTTTAGAATAATTTGGACCTATAAGTAGCTTACTTTACATGAAGCTAATAAATAGAAGAGTCAGAGGGTATTTATTGTGATATAACGGTATATTGCAAGCGTTTTTCATAGTTTCTTGTAAACTGTAGTGTTATTGTATATATACAAGTAGTTTTACTGATCATATTGCTATAAACCCATAAAATGTAGTGTTTTCAATGATATTAGCTATTTATCGGTGATATATAGCTATTTTCCTACAAATTGACGTATAAAATCCTCTTTTTAGAACAATTTGCACGTATTAGTAGCTTACATTACATTAAGCAATTAAATAGAAGAGTAAGAGGTTATTTATTGTTATATAACCGGTATATTGCAGGCGTTTTTCATAGTTTCTTCTAAACTGTAGCGTTATTGTAAATATAAAGTATATTTTTACTTATTAATTGCTATAAACCATAAATGTAATAATTTCAATGATTTTAGCTAGTTATCAGTTATATATAGCTGTTTTCCTACAAATTGAAGTATAAAATCCTCTTTTTAGAATAATTTGCACCTATAAGTAGCTTACATTACATTAAGCTATTAAATAGAAGAGTAAGAGGTTATTTATTGTGATATAAGGGTTTATATTGCAAGCGTTTTTCATAGTTTCTTGTAAACTGTAGCGTTTTGTATATATACAAGTAGTTTTACTTATCATTTTGCTATAAACCCATAAAATGTAGTGTTTTCAATGATCTTAGCTATTTATCGGTGATATACAGCTGTTTTCCTACAAATTGAAGTGTAAAATCCTCTTTTTAGAATAATTTGCACCTATAAGTAGCTTACATTACATTAAGCTAATAAATAGAAGAGTCAGAGGTTATTTATTGTGATATAACGGTATATTGCAAGCGTTTTTCATAGTATCTTGTAAACTGTAGCGTTTTTGTATATATACAAGTAGTTTTACTTATCATATTGCTATAAACCCATAAAATGTAGTGTTTTCAATGATCTTAGCTATTTATCGGTGATATACAGCTGTTTTCCTACAAATTGAAGTATAAAATCGTCTTTTTAGCATAATTTGCACCTATAAGTAGCTTACATTACATTAAGCTATTAAATAGAAGAGTAAGAGGTTATTTATTGTGATATAACGGTATATTGCTAGCATTTTTCATAGTTTCTTGTAAACTGTAGCGTTATTGTATATATACAAGTACTTTTACTTATCATATTGCTATAAACCCAAAAAATGTAGTGTTTTCAATGATTTTAGCTAGTTATCAGTGAAGAGTTGTTTTTTCTACAAATTGAAGTATATTTCTTTATATCTGTAGCTAAATAGCTTTTTATATTTGCTGCAACTATATTTTATATAGTTTCTTCTAAACTGTAGCGTTATTGTATATAGCAAGTAGTTTTACTTATTATATTGCTATAAACCCATAAAATGTAGTGTTTTCAATGAATTTAGCTAGTTATCAGTGATATATAGCTGTTTCCTACAAATTGAAGTATAAAATCCTCTTTTTAGCATAATTTGCACCTATAAGTAGCTTACATTACATTAAGCTATTAAATAGAAGAGTAAGAGGTTATTTATTGTGATATAACGGTATATTGCAAGCGTTTTTTATAGTTTCTTGTAAACTGTAGCGTTATTGTATATATACAAGTACTTTTACTTATCATATTGCTATAAACCCAAAAAATGTAGTGTTTTCAATGATTTTAGCTAGTTATCAGTGAAGAGTTGTTTTTTCTACCAATTGAAGTATATTTCTTGATATCTGTAGCTAAATAGCTTTTTATATTTGCTGCAACTATATTTTACAAAATTAATAGCTAAAAATATGTATTTTTCATAAAATTTATGTATCAATTTTAATCTTAAAAACAACGTGTTTTCAAGTGTTTTAATGTATTTTTGAAAGCCTAAAAAATGTCGAAATTTGACATTATTCAGCACTTTTACACAACTATATTTTACAATATTATGAGCTTAAAATATGTATTTTTCATGTAATTTATGTATCAATTTTATTCGTAAAAACAACGTTTTTTCAAGTGTTTTAATGTATTTTTGAAGGGCTAAAAAATGTCGAAAATTGACATTATTCAGCCCTTTTAGAAGAAATAGAGATAGAGATTAGATAGAGAAATTCAAAATGTGGAATTATAGTTGTTTTCGTTAGAAATTGCTATTTTAAACTACTGTAAGCTTATAATAGGAGTTTGAGACTCTATATTGTGATACAATTGTATATTATACGTGTTTTTCATAGTTTCTTCTTAATTGTAGTGTTATATCATTAATAGAAGGAATATACCTTATGATAATGCTTTATACCCACAAAATGTGTTCTTTTCAATGGTTTTAGCTAGTTATTGGTGATATATAGCTGTTTTCCTACAAATTGAAGTATAAAATCCTTTTTTTAGAATAATTTGGACCTATAAGTAGCTTACTTTACATTAAGCTAATAAATAGAAGAGTCAGAGGTTATTTATTGTGATATAACGGTATATTGCAAGCGTTTTTCATAGTTTCTTGTAAACTGTAGCGTTTTTGTATATATACAAGTAGTTTTACTTATCATATTGCTATAAACCCATAAAATGTAGTGTTTTCAATGATCTTAGCTATTTATCGGTGATATACAGCTGTTTTCCTACAAATTGAAGTATAAAATCCTCTTTTTAGCATAATTTGCACCTATAAGTAGCTTACATTACATTAAGCTATTAAATAGAAGAGTAAGAGGTTATTTATTGTGATATAAAGGTATATTGCATGCATTTTTCATAGTTTCTTGTAAACTGTAGCGTTATTGTATGTATACAAGTACTTTTACTTATCATATTGCTATAAACCCTAAAAATGTTGTGTTTTCAATGATTTTAGCTAGTTATCAGTGAAGAGTTGTTTTTTCTACAAATTGAAGTATATTTCTTTATATCTGTAGCTAAATAGCTTTTTATATTTGCTGCAACTATATTTTATATAGTTTCTTCTAAACTGTAGCGTTATTGTATATATGCAAGTAGTTTTACTTATTATATTGCTATAAACCCATAAAATGTAGTGTTTTCAATGAATTTAGTTAGTTATCAGTGATATATAGCTGTTTTCCTAAAAATTGAAGTATAAAATTCTCTTTTTAGAATAATTTGCACCTATAAGTAGCTTACATTACATTAAGCTATTAAATAGAAGAGTAAGAGGTTATTTATTGTGATATAACGGTATATTGCAAGCGTTTTTCATAGTTTCTTGTAAACTGTAGCGTTATTGTATATATACAAGTACTTCTACTTATCATTATGCTATAAACCCAAAAAATGTAGTGTTTTCAATGATTTTAGCTAGTTATCAGTGAAGAGTTGTTTTTTCTACAAATTGAAGTATATTTCTTTATATCTGTAGCTAAATAGCTTTTTATATTTGCTGCAACTATATTTTACAAATTTAATAGCAAAAAATATTTATTTTCAAAAAATTTTGAAAAAAATTTTAAATCTTTTTTTAAAATTTTTTTTTTTTGGTTTTCAAAAAAATTTTAAAAATAAAAAAATTTTGAAAAAAAAACGTTTTGTTTTTTAAAAAACTTTTTTTCAAGTGTTTTAATGTATTTTTAAAACTAAAAAATTCAAATGAATTTTTCAGCCTTTTAAAAAATAATAAAAAATGGGGGTTAAAATAATTATTTTTTCTTAAATTTTTTAAAATCAATTTAAAATAAAAAAAAAAAAGTTTTTAAGTTTTTTTAAGTTTTTTTTAATTGTAAAAATGGGGAAATCCCATGAAAAGCTTTTAAAAAAAATTTTTTTTTTAAGGGAGATTAGGTAAAATTTTTTTTCCCAAAATTGGAAAATTTTTTTTTAGAAAAATTCCCCTATTTTAATACTTAAGCTTTAAATAAAAAGTGGGTTTTTTATTGTGATAAAGTATTTAAGGTTTTTCATAGTTTTTTTAAAAATGATGTTATTATAATAAAAGGGTTTTTATTATATATTGCTTAACCCAAAAATTGTTTTTTCAATTTTTTTAGCTAGTTATGGATATATACTGTTTCCTACAAATTTAAAAATCCTTTTTTAGATAATTTGCCCCTTTAAAAGTAGCTTACATTAATTTAAACTAAAAATAAAAGAGTAAGAGGTATTTTTTAATTGGATATTCGGTTTTTTAATTTTTGCAGCGTTTTTTTTTCCAAAATTTTTTTTCTTTGTAAAACCTTGTAGGTTAATGTTTTATATTATAGTGGGGGTTTTTTTTACTTAATATTTTTCTTTAAACATAAATATTTTTTTTTCCAATTAATATTACAAAAAAAATGTAAAAATATGTTTTTTTCAAAAAATTTAGTATAAAATCTTTTTTTTTGGGAAAATCATAAACCTTAAAAACTTTGTTTTACAAGAAGGTTTTTAAAGTATTTTTGAAAAAAAAAATAAAAAATTTAATATTCACCCCTTTTCAAATTTTTTCTAATTAGCTTTATTTTTTTTTTTAAATTTTTTAAAAATTTTTATTCCAAAAAAAAATTTTTTAATTTTTAATTATTTTGTTGTAAAAAGTGAATTTTAACCGGTTTTTAAAAATTGGAAGTTAATAAAATTCTTAAATTTAATTTTTTCTTAAAATTGTTTTTTAAACCTACTTAAGCTTTAAATGGGAGTTTGAGTTTTTATTGTGTAAAGAATTAACGTTTTTCATATTTTTCTTTTAATTGTAGGTTTTTTTAATAAAGGGAATTTTCCCTATAAATGCTTTAAACCAAAATGTTTTTTCAAGGGTTTAGCATTTATGGTATATAAGCGTTTCCTAAAAAATTGAATTTAAAAAATCCTTTTTTAGAAAAAATTTTGGGACCTAAAATACTTACTTTACTTTAAAACAAAAAATAAAGAGTAAAAGGTTTTATTGTGTATAAGGTTATTGCAAGCGTTTTTATAGTTCTTGAAAACTTAGCGTTTTTTGTTATATAAAGTTTTTACTTATAAATTTTGCTAAAAACCCAAAAAAATGTAGGTTTTAAATGATTTTAGCTATTTCGGTGAATTGTTTTTTCCTACAATTAAGTAAAAAATTTTTTCTTTGATATTGAGCTAAAAAAACAAAATAAAGGTTTTTTATTTGTATCTTTGCATTTTCTTTTTTCCCGACTTATTTTAAAAATTTTTATTTATTATATTTTCCCAAAAAATTTAAATTTTTTAATTTTTTCTTTAAAAAACGTTTTTTAAAAAGGGGAAAAAAAAATTTTTTTAAAATTTTACTATAAGGGGCCTTCAAAAGTATTTAAAAAATTTTTAATTATTTTTTATTCTAACAAGGGGTTTTTTCCAAAAATTTTTTAAAATTATTTTGAATAACAATTTAAAATTTTTACTTATCATTTCTTAAAAAAAAATATTTTTTTTAAGATTAGAATTTAGGGAAATTTTTCCCTCAAAATTTGAATTAAAAATTTTTTTAGAAATTTCAATTTTAAAACTACTTAAGCAAATAAAAAGAAAGTGGGGGTTTTTATTGTGAAAAGGTTATTAAGCTTTTTTTTATGTTTTTTTAAAAAAGTAGGTTATTTTAATAAATCTTTTCTTATAATTTGTATAAACCCAAAATGTTTTTTTTCCATGTTTTAGCTAGTTATGGGATTTTTTCCCCCCAAATTGTTATTTTTTAAAATTGAAAAAATTTTTTTATATTTGGAAAACCTATTTTTTACTAATCTAATTTAAATTTTTTTCCAAAAAAATTTAGAAATTTTTAAAAAAAGGGTTTTTAATGTATTTAACTATATGAAAAAAGGTTTTTCTTTTAATTTTTCTTTTAAAAAAACTTTTTTTAATTGTTTTAAGTTTTTTTAACCAAACAATGCGAAAATTACATTCACCTTTTTAGGGGAAAGGTTAGATAAAAATTAAAGGGGTTATTTTTTCCCCTTTAAAATTCAATTTAAACTCGAAACTTATTAAAAATTTCCTATATTGGTTTGAAAAAGGGTTTTTTCGTTTTCCTTTTAAATTTTTGTTTTTTTTCCTTTTTTTTTACCCCACTTTTTTTAAAGGTTTTGTATTTTTAAAAATTTTTCTAAAAATTTTCCTTTTTTAAATAATTTGGCCTTTGGCCCCAAATTGCGAATTAAAGGAAGGGTTTTTTTGTGTAAAGGTATATGAAGGGTTTTTCATGGCAAAAGGGATTTTTTAAACTGGTTTTTTTTAAATTTCTAAAAACCCATAAAATGTAGGTTTTCAATGATATTAGCTATTTATCGGTGATATATAGCTTTTTTCCTACAAATTGAAGTAAAAAATCCTTTTTTTTAGAAAATTTGCACCTATTAGTACTTAATTCATTAAGCTTTTAAAAAAGAAGAGTAAGAGGTTTTTTTATTGTGATATAAGGAAAATATTGCAGGCTTTTTTTTCATAGTTTCTTCAAAACTGTAGCGTTATTGTAATATAAATATTTTTATTTTATTTTTGCTATAAACCCATAAAATGTATTTTTTCAATTAATTTGTTATTTATCGTGAAATATGGCTTTTTTCCCTACAAATTAAATATAAATCCTCTTTTTTGAAAAATTTTTAAAACCTATAGTAGCTTACATTCATTAAGCTATTAATAGAAGAGCCCGGGGTTTATTTATTGTGTTAACTATATTGCAAGCTTTTTTTCATAGTTTCTTCTAAATGTAGCGTTATTGTATTTTACAGGTATTTTTTACTTATTATTTCTAAAACCCAAAAAAGTAGTGTTTTAAATGATTTAGTTAGTTATCAGTGTTATATACTGTTTTCCCAAATTAAAGTATAAAATCCTTTTTTTTAGAATTTTGCACCTATAAGTATTTAAATTACATTAACTTTTAAAATAAAAGATCGAGGTTATTTATTGTGATATAAGGGTATATTGCAAGCTTTTTTTCATATTTTTTCTTCTAAACTGTAGCGTTATTGAATATACGGGGTGTTTTACTTTTTTATATTGCATAAACCCATAAAATTATGTTTTCAAGAATTTATTTAGTTATCAGTGTAATAGCTGTTTCCTAGAAATTGAATTTAAAAAAAATCCTTTTTTTTAAAATAATTTATCTATAAGTTTTTACATTCATTAAAGCTATTAAATAGAAGAGAAGAGGTTATTTTTGTGATAAAAGGTATATTGAAAGATTTTCATATTTTTCTTGTAACTGTAGCGTTTTTGTATATTACAATACTTTTACTTATCATTTTGCTATAACCCAAAAAAAGTGTGTTTTAAATTTTTTAGCTAGTTATCTGAAGAGTTGTTTTTTCTACAATTAAAGTATATTTCTTTATATCGTAGCTAAATGCTTTTTTAATTTGCTGCAACTATATTTTAAAAAATTAATAGCTAAAAATTTTATTTTTCATAAAATTTATTTTAAAAATTTTTAATCTTAAAAAAAAACATTTTTTTAAAGTTTTTTAATGTATTTTTGAAAACCAAAAAAATTGAAATTGAATTTTTTCACCCTTTTTACCCAACTATATTATACAAATTATGAGCTTAAATATGTATTTTCATGAAATTTTATGTATCAATTTTATTCTTAAAACACGTTTTTAAAAGTTTTTTTAATGTTTTTTTGAAGGGCAAAAAAAGCCCAAAATTGACTTTATTCAGCCCTTTTAGAAGAAATAGAGTAGGATTGATGGGAAAAATTTTAAAAGGGGAATTATAGTTTTTTTCGTTAAAAAATTGCTTTTTTAAACTACTGTGCTTGAATAGGATTTGAGACTCTATTTGTGATAAAATTGTATATTATACGTGTTTTTCAAAGTTTCTTCTTATTGTGTGTATATCATTAAAAAAGGGAATACCCCCTTTTTTATTAATGCTTTATACCCAAAAATTTTTTTTCTTTTCAATGTTTTTACTAGTTCGGTGATATTAGCTGTTTGCTAAAATTGAAGTATACTCCTTTTTTTAGAAAAATTGGACCTAAAGTAGCTTTTTTACATTAAGCTAATAAAAAAAGTAAGGGGGTTTTATTTGATATAACGGTTATTGCAAGCGTTTTAAGTTTCTTGTAAACTTAGGTTTTTTAATAAAACAAGTTTTTTTTACTTATCATTTGCATAAACCCAAAAAAATGTAGTGTTTTAAATGAATTATATTTATGGGTGATATAACTATTTTCCTAAATTGAAGTTAAAATCCTCCTTTTAGAAAAAATTTTTGCACCTTTAGTAGTTCTTCATTAACATTAAATAGAAGAGTAAGGGGTTATTTATTTGATAAAACGGTAATTGCAGGCGTTTTTCTAGTTTTTCTAAACTGTGCGTTATTGAAAATATACAAGTATTTTTACTTACAATTGCTATAAACCCAAAAAATGTAAAAATTTCAATGATTTTAAAGTAGTTATAGTGATATTAGCTTTTTTTCCTAAAATTGAAGATAAAACCCCTGTTTTTTAGAAAAATTTTTGGCACCTATAAGTAGCTTACATTAAAATTAAGCTTTTAAAATAGAAAGTAAGATTTATTTTTTGGATAAAACGGTATATTGAAAGCTTTTTTTCATATTTTTTCTTGAAACGTAGCTTTTGTATAATACAAGAGTTTTACTTATCTTTTGCTATAACCCAAAAAAATGAGTGTTTTAAATGATTTTGCTATTTGGGTGATATACAGCTGTTTTCCTACAAATTGAAGTGAAAAATCCATTTTTAGAATAATTTTTGCCCTACAAGTAGCTTACATTACATTAAGCTCTAAATAGGAGTCAGGGGTTATTTATTGTGATATAACGGTAATTGAAAGCGTTTTCATAGTTTTTTGTAAACTGTGCGTTTTTTGTATAAACAATTTTTTTTTATTTAACATATTGCCTAAACCCTATAATGTTGTTTTCAATATCTTACTATTTATCGGTGTATACAGCTTTTTTCCACAAATTGAAGTGAAAAAATCCTCTTTTTAGAATTTTTTTGGCACCTTAATACGACATTAATTAACTAATAAATAAAAGAGTAAGGGGTTTATTTATTGTGATTAGGTAATTTGCAAGCGTTTTTATAGTTTCTTGTAACTGTGCGTTATTGTATTATAAAAGTATTTTTTACTTATCTTTGCTTAAACCCAAAAAAATGTGTGTTTTTAAATGATTTTAGCTAGTTACAGTGAAGAGTTTTTTTTTCTACCAATTTAAAAAATTTCTTATATCTGTAGCTAAATAGTTTTTTTATTTTTGCTGCAACAATTTTACAAAAAAATAGCTAAAAAATGTTTTTTCATAAAATTTTGTATAAATTTTAATTTTAATAACAACGTTTTTGCAAGTGTTTAATGTTTTTATTTTACAATATTATGGTTTAAAATATTTTTTTTTTCATGTAATTTATGTATCAATTTTTTTCCTAAAAACAACGTTTTTCAAGGTTTTTTAATGTTTTTTTTGAAGCGCAAAAAAATGTCAAAAATTTTGACATTTTTTCAGCCCTTTTTGAAAAAATAGAGATAGAGTTTAGATAGAAAAATTTCAAATTTGGAATTATAGTTTTTTTCTTAAAAAATTTGCAATTTTAAACTACGTAAGCTTAAAATAGATTTTTGAGATTTAAATTTGGATAAAAATTGTATTATACGTGTTTTTATGTTTCTTTTTAAATTGTAGTGTTATATCTTTAATAAAGGGAATATACCTTATGATAATGCTTTTTCCCCCAAAAAATGTGTTTTTTTAAATGGTTTTAGCTGTTATTGGTGATATAAGTGTTTGCTACAAATTAAAGTATACAACCTTTTTTTAGAATAATTGGACCTATAATAGCTTATTTACATTAAGCTAAAAAATAAAAAGTAAGGGGGTATTTATTGTGTAAAAGGTATTGAAAGCGTTTTTCTAGTTTTTTTGTAAACTGTAGCGTTATTGTTAATACAATTTTTTTACTTATCATTTTGTAAAACCCCATAAATGTAGTGTTTTAAATGATATTACTATTTTTGGTGATATTAGATTTTCCTAAAAATTTAAAGTAAAAACCCTCTTTTTAGAAAATTTGCCCTATTAGAGCTTACATACATTAAGCTATTAAATAAAGGTAAGAGGTTTTTATTGTGATATAAGGGTAATTGCGGGGTTTTTTCATAGTTTCTTCAAACTGTACGTTATTGTATAATACAAGTAGTTTTATTATTATATTGCTATAAACCATAAAATGTGTGTTTTCAATGAATTTAGTTATTTATCAGTGAGATATAGCTTTTTTCCACAAATTGAAATTAAAAAATCCTTTTTTTTTGAATAATTTTAACCTAAAAGTAGCTTACATCTTTAAAGCTATTAAATAGAAAGTCAGAGGTTTTTTATTTGATTAAGGGTATTTTTGAAAGCGTTTTTATAGTTTCTTCTAAACTGAGCTTTATTGTATATATACAGGTAGTTTTACTTATTATTTTCTAAAAAACCCATAAAAGTAGTGTTTTAAATAATTTAGTTATTTACAGTGATATATACTGTTTTCCTAAAAATTGAAGTAAAAAACCCTCTGTTTAGAATAATTTGTACCTATAAGTAGCTTAATTTACTTTAAACTAAAAAATAAAAGAGTAAGAGTTTATTTATTGTGATAAACGGTATATTGCAACCGTTTTTCATAGTTTTTTGTAAACTGAGCGTTATTTATATTACAATACTTTTTATTTATCAATTGCTAAAACCCAAAAAATGTAGTGTTTTCAATGATCGTAGCTAGTTATCATGATTATAGCTGTTTTCCTAAAAATTGAAGTATAAAATCCTTTTTTTTTAAATAATTTGCACTATAAGTAGCTTCCCATTACATTAAGCTATTAAATAGAAGAGTCAGAGGTTATTTATTGTATATAACGGTATATTGCAAGCGTTTTTTCATAGTTTCTTCTAAACTGTATCGTTTATTGTATATATACAGGTGTTTTACATATTATATTGCTATAAACCCATAAAATGTAGTGTTTTCAATGAATTAGTTATTTTTTCAGTGATATATAGCTGTTTCCTAAAAATTGAAGTATAAAATCCTTTTTTGAGAATAATTTGCCCCTATAAGTAGCTTACATTACATTAAGCTATTAAATAGAAGAGTAAGAGGTTATTTATTGTGATAAAACGGTATTTGCAAGCATTTTTCATAGTTCTTGTAAACTGTGCGTTATTGTATATATAAAAGTACTTTTACTTATCATATTGCTAAAAACCCAAAAAAAATGTTGTTTTTTTCAATGATTTTAGCTAGTTATCAGTGAAGAGTTGTTTTTTTCTACAAATTGAAGTATATTTCTTTTATATCTGTAGCTAAATAGTTTTTATATTTGCTGCAACTATATTTTACAAATTAAAGCTAAAAATATGTATTTTTCAAAAAATTTTTATGTATCAATTTTAAATCTTAAAAACAACGTTTTTTCAAATGTTTTAATGTATTTTTGAAAGCCTAAAAAATGTCGAAATTTGACATTTTTCAGCACTTTTACCCAACTATATTTTACAATATTATGAGCTTAAAATATGTATTTTTCATGTAATTTATGTATCAATTTCATTCTTAAAAACAACGTTTTTTCAATTGTTTTAATGTATTTTTGAAAGGCTAAAAAATGTCGAAATTGACATTATTCAGCCCTTTTAGAAGAAATAGAGATAGAGATTAGATAGAGAAATTCAAAATGTGGAATTATAGTTGTTTTCGTTAGAAATTGCTATTTAAAACTACTGTAAGCTTATAATAGGAGTTTGAGACTCTATATTGTGATACAATTGTATATTATACGTGTTTTTCATAGTTTCTTCTTAATTGTAGTGTTATATCATTAATAGAAGGAATATACCTTATGATATTGCTTTATACCCACAAAATGTGTTCTTTTCAATGGTTTTAGCTAGTTATTGGTTATATATAGCTGTATTGCTACAAATTGAAGTATACAATCCTTTTTATAGAATAATTTGGACCTATAAGTAGCTTACTTTACATTAAGCTAATAAATAGAAGAGTCAGAGGGTATTTATTGTGATATAACGGTATATTGCAAGCGTTTTCATAGTTTCTTGTAAACTGTAGGGTATTGTATATATACAAGTAGTTTTACTTATCATTTGCTATAAACTCATAAAATGTAGTGTTTTCAATGATATTAGCTATTTATCGGTGATATATAGCTATTTTCCAAAATTGAAGTATAAAATCCTCTTTTTAGAACAATTTGCACCTATTAGTAGCTTACATTACATTAAGCTATTAAATAGAAGAGTAAGAGGTTATTTATTGTTATATAACGGTATATTGCAGGCGTTTTTCATAGTTTCTTTTAAACTGTAGCGTTATTGTAAATATACAAGTATTTTTACTTATTAATTTGCTATAAACCCATAAAATGTAGTGTTTTCAATGATATTAGCTATTTATCGGTGATATATAGCTATTTTCCTACAAATTGAAGTATAAAATCCTCTTTTAGAACAATTTGCACCTATAGTAGCTTACATTACATTAAGCTATTAATAGAAGAGTATAAGGTATTTATTGTTATAAACGTATATTGCAAGCGTTTTTCATAGTTTCTTGTAAACTGTAGCGTTTTTGTATATATACAAGTAGTTTTACTTATCATATTGCTATAAACCCATAAAATGTAGTGTTTTCAATGAATTTAGTTAGTTATCAGTGATATATAGCTGTTTTCCTACAAATTGAAATATAAAATCCTCTTTTTTGAATAATTTTAACCTATAAGTAGCTTACATTACATTAAGCTATTAAATAGAAGAGTCAGAGGTTATTTATTGTGATATAACGGTATATTGCAAGCGTTTTTCATAGTTTCTTCTAAACTGTAGCGTTATTGTATATATACAGGCAGTTTTACTTATTATATTGCTATAAACCCATAAAATGTAGTGTTTTCAATGAATTTAGTTAGTTATCAGTGATATATAGCTGTTTTCCTACAAATTGAAGTATAAAATCCTCTTTTTAGAATAATTTGCACCTATAAGTAGCTTACATTACATTAAGCTATTAAATAGAAGAGTAGGAGGTTATTTATTGTGATATAACGGTATATTGCAAGCATTTTTCATAGTTTCTTGTAAACTGTAGCGTTATTGTATTTATACAAGTACTTTTACTTATCATATTGCTATAAACCCAAAAAATGTAGTGTTTTCAATGATTTTAGCTAGTTATCAGTGAAGAGTTGTTTTTTCTACAAATTGAAGTATATTTCTTATATCTGTAGCTAAATAGCTTTTTATATTTGCTGCCAACTATTATTTACAAAATTAATAGCTAAAAAAATTTTTTTAAAAATTTTTTGTAATTTTAATCTAAAAAAACTTTTTAATGAAATGTTTTTTTAAAAAAAAGGTAAATTTTACATTTTTAAATTTTAAAAACTTTTTTAAAATTAAGCTTAAAAATTATTTTTAAAAAAAATTTTTATTTTCAAGTTTTTTAAGTTTTTTAAAATTTTTTTTTACAAAAAAATTTTAAAAATTGAATTCCCCTTTTTTTAAAAAAAAAAATTAAAAAAATTCAAAATAAATTTATTTTTGTTAAAATTTATTTTAAAACAAGTTTTTAAGGGGTTTTAGATTTTTAAGGGAAAAAATTTTTAAATTTTTTACTTTTTTCAACTTTAATTTTAAAATTTTATACTTAAAAAGGAATTTTTTTTAAAAAAATCTTTACCCCAAAAAAGTTTTTTTTTTTTTTGGTATTTTGGGTAAACCCCAAAAAAATAAAAAACCTTTTTTTTAAAAAAATTTAATAATAGAAATTAATTAAGTAATTGGAAAGAAAGGGATTTAGTAATTAACGGAATTTGGGGTTTTTTTTTTAAATTTTTCGTTTTGTATTTACAAGTGTTTTTACTTAATAGATCCTTTAAAAAATGGTATGTTTTCAAAATTTTGGGTTTTTCTGATTTTTTTTTTCCCTAAAATTTAAGTTAAAACCCTTTTTAAAAAAACCCCTTTATAGCTTACTTTACTTTTAAGCTTTAAAAAAAAAATTTTTTTGTATTAGGTATTTTAAAGGGGGGTTTTTTTTTTGAAAAATTGGTTTTAAAATTTTTTTTTAATTTTATAATTTAAAAAAAAATTTTAAATGTTTTAAAATTTTGTAAAAATTTTAAAATTTTTTAAAAATTTTTAAAATTTTTTAAAAAAATTTTTCCCCCCCAAATTTATTAATTTAATTAAGAAAAGGGAAAAAAAAGGTTTTTATTTTTATATCCTTTTAAGGGTTTTTTATTTTTTGCTTTTAAAAAAATTTTTTTATTTTTAAAACCCCATAAAATTATTTTTCAATATTGCTAGTTATCAGTGATATATAGCTTTTTCCCTACAAATTAAATATAAAATTTTTTTTTTTAAAATTTTCCCTTAAAACTTTAAAATTTTTAAAAAAAGGGGGTTTTTTGTGATATATTATTAGGGGATTTAAAGGGTTTTTTAAATTTTTTTTAAAGTACATTGTTATATCATTTTTTTACTTTTTAATTGTTAAAACCCCCATAAAATTTTTTTTTTAATGTTTTTTATTTGGGATAAAATCTTTTTTTTGAAAAAAAACCTTTTTAAAATTTTCATAAAACTTAAAAAAATTTTTAAGTAAAAAAAGGTAAATTTTTTTTATTGGTATTTGAAAAACTTTTTCATGTTTCTTTAAACGTAGGTTTTTATTTTTTTTTTTAAATTTAAATTTTTCCCAAAATTTGGGTTTTAAAGTTTTTAGTTTTTTCCTAAAGGGGTTTTTTTTTAAAAATTAAATATACTTAATTTAAAAAAAGCTTTTAATTTTTGTCTTTTTTAAAAATTAATGCAAAAATTTTTTTTTAAAAAAAATTTTATTTTTTTAATTTAAACAATTTTTTTTATTTTTAAGATTTTTAAACCCAAAAAATGTGTTTTAATATTAGTATTTTTAAAATTTTTTCAAAATTTTGAGTTAAAATTTTGTTTTTTTTGAATTTTTTAATTTAAAAAAACTTTTTAATTTTTTTAAAGTTTTTTAAAAAAAAATTTTAAAAATTTACTTAATTTTTTAAAAAAAATTGAAAAAAAAAATTAAAAGGGGAATTATTTTTTCTTTTAAAACTTTTTTAAAATATTAAGTTTTAAAAAGGTTTTTAAATTATTTTGTATCAATTTTAAAAACTTTTTTATGTTTTTTTTTTTGGGGTTTTAAATTAAAAGAAATACCTTTGAAATGTTTTAAAAAAATGGTTTTTAATAAAATTTTAGTGTTTCGTTGAAATGCTTTTCCCTACAATTAAAACCCCCCCTTTTTTTTAAAATAAATGGATTAAAGTTTCAAAAATTGAAATAATAAAGGAAATTTTAGGATATACTATATAATTTTTTTTAAGTTTCTTAAATTAGTTTTGTATATAAAAAGTGTTTTATTTACAATTGAAAAACCCAAAATTTTTTTTAAAATATTTTTTATGGTGTAATATTTTTTTTCCTAAAATTTGAAGAAAAAAATTTTTTTTTTAAACCCTTTGCCCCTTTATAGTTTTAAATTTAAAGTTTTAAAAAAAAGGGGTTTATTTATTTTTATAATAATTGGGGTTTTTTCAATTTTTTAAAACTTTTTTTTTTTGTAAATATAAAGTTTTTTTTAAAATTTAAAACCCTTGAAAATTTCTTTTAAATTTAATAAAAGCTTTTTTAAAATAAGAAAAAAAAAATTTTTTTGTAATTGCCCCTAATAGTTTTTAAAATTAAATTAAATAAAAAAAGGGTTATTTATTGATAAACTAATTAAAATTTTTTTTAGTTTTTTTTAATTGGTTTTTTAAAAATTTTTTTTTTTTTGATAACCCTAAAAGGGGTTTTAATACTTAGCTTTTAAAAAGGGAAAGGTTTTTTTAAAATAAGTTAAAACCTTTTTTATTTTTTGACCTGTAGCTTTTTTAAAAAATAAAAATGGTTTTTTATTTTTGAAAAAATTAAAAGGTTTTTTCTAGTTTTTTAAACCTGTGGTTTTTTTAAATAAAAAAATTTTTTTAATTTTTTCTAAAACCCATAAAAGTTTTTTAAGTCGTTTTGGGAAAAGTTTTTCCACTTTTTAAAAAAAATTTTTATTTAGCTTTTGATATAAGTAGTTACTTACAAAAAGCAAAAAAAAAGAAAGGTTTTTATTTGAATAAGGTATTTAAAGCTTTTTAAAAATTTTTTTGTAAATTTTTTGATATATAAAGTATTTTTTAATAGCTATAAAAAAAAAGTATTTTTTTTAATTTTTGTATTATTAAGGGTTTTTTCCCAAAAATATTTCTTTAACTGTGCTTAAATACTTTTTATTTTCCAATTTTTTAAAAAAATAAAAAAAAAAAATTTTTTTTAAAAATTTTACTTTTTTAATCAAAAACAACGTTTTTTTCAAGTGTTTTAATGTATTTTTGAAAGCCTAAAAAATGTCGAAATTTGACATTATTCAGCACTTTTACACAAATATATTTTACAATATTATGAGCTTAAAATGTGTATTTTTCATGTAATTTATGTATCAATTTTATTTCTAAAAACAACTTTTTTCAAGTGTTTTAATGTATTTTTGAAGGGGTAAAAAATGTCGAAAATTGACATTATTCAGCCCTTTTAGAAGAAATAGAGATAGAGATTAGATAGAGAAATTCAAAATGTGGAATTATAGTTGTTTTCGTTAGAAATTGCTATTTTAAACTACTGTAAGCTTATAATAGGAGTTTGAGACTCTATATTGTGATACAATTGTATATTATACGTGTTTTTCATAGTTTCTTCTTATTTGTAGTGTTATATCATTAATAGAAGGAATTTACATTATGATAATGCTTTATACCCACAAAATGTGTTCTTTTCAATGATTTTAGCTAGTTATCGGTGATATATAGCTGTTTTCCTACAAATTGAAGTAAACAATCCTTTTTTTAGAATAATTTGCACTTATAAGTAGCTTACATTACATTAAGCTAATAAATAGAAGAGTAAGAGGTTATTTATTGTGATATAACGGTATATTGCAACAGTTTTTCATAGTTTCTTGTAAACTGTAGCGTTATTGTATATATACAAGTAGTGATACTTATTAAATTGCTATAAACCCATAAAATGTAGTGTTTTCAATGATCGTAGCTAGTTATCAGTGATATATAGCTGTTTTCCTACAAATTGAAGTATAAAATCCTCTTTTTTGAATAATTTGCACCTATAAGTAGCTTACATTACATTAAGCTATTAAATAGAAGAGTCAGAGGTTATTTATTGTGATATAACGGTATATTGCAAGCGTTTTTCATAGTTTCTTCTAAACTGTAGAGTTATTGTATATATACAGGTAGTTTTACTTATTATATTGCTATAAACCCATAAAATGTAGTGTTTTCAATGAATTTAGTTAGTTATCAGTGATATATAGCTGTTTTCCTACAAATTGAAGTATAAAATTCTCTTTTTAGAATAATTTGCACCTATAAGTAGCTTACATTACATTAAGCTATTAAATAGAAGAGTAAGAGGTTATTTATTGTGATATAACGGTATATTGCAAGCGTTTTTCATAATTTCTTGTAAACTGTAGCGTTATTGTATATAAACAAGTACTTTTACTTATCATATTGCTATAAACCCAAAAAATGTAGTGCTTTCAATGATTTTAGCTAGTTATCAGTGAAGAGTTGTTTTTTCTACAAATTGAAGTATATTTCTTTATATCTGTAGCTAAATAGCTTTTTATATTTGCTGCAACTATATTTTACAAAATTAATAGCTAAAAATATGTATTTTTCATAAAATTTATGTATAAATTTTAATCTTAAAAACAATGTTTTTTCAAGTGTTTTAATGTATTTTTGAAGGGCTTAAAAATGTCGAAAATTGACATTATGCAGCCTTTTTAGAAGAAATAGAGATAGAGATTAGATAGAGAAATTCAAAATGTGGAATTATAGTTGTTTTCGTTAGAAATTGCTATTTTAAACTACTGTAAGCTTATAATAGGAGTTTGAGACTCTATATTGTGATACAATTGTATATTATACGTGTTTTTCATAGTTTCTTCTTAATTGTAGTGTTATATCAATAATAGAAGGAATATACCTTATGATAATGCTTTATACCCACAAAATGTGTTCTTTTCAATGGTTTTAGCTAGTTATTGGTGATATATAGCTGTTTTCCTACAAATTGAAGTACAAAATCCTCTTTTTAGAATAATATGCACCTATAAGTAGCTTACATTACATTAAGGTATTAAATAGAAGAGTAAGAGGTTATTTATTGTGATATAACGGTATATTGCAAGCGTTTTTCATAGTTTCTTGTAAACTGTAGTGTTATTGTATATATACAAGTAGTTTTACTTATCATATTGCTATAAACCCATAAAATGTAGTGTTTTCAATGATTTTAGCTAGTTATCAGTGATATATAGCTGTTTTCCTACAAATTGAAGTATAAAATCCTCTTTTTAGCATAATTTGCACCTATAAGTAGCTTACATTACATTAAGCTATTAAATAGAAGAGTAAGAGGTTATTTATTGTGATATAACGGTATATTGCAAGCGTTTTTCATAGTTTCTTATAAACTGTAGCGTTATTATATATATACAAGTACTTTTACTTATCATATTGCTATAAACCTATAAAATGTAGTATTTTCAATGATATTAGCTATTTATCGGTGATATATAGCTATTTTCCTACAAATTGAAGTATAAAATCCTCTTTTTAGAACAATTTGCACCTATTAGTAGCTTACATTACATTAAGCTTTTAAATAGAAAAGTAAGAGTTTATTTATTGTTATATAACGGTATATTGCAGGCGTTTTTCATAGTTTCTTCTAAACTGTAGCGTTATTGTAAATATACAAGTATTTTTACTTATTATATTGCTATAAACCCATAAAATGTAATAATTTCAATGATTTTAGCTAGTTATCAGTGATATATAGCTGTTTTCCTACAAATTGATGTATAAAATCCTCTTTTTAGAATAATTTGCACCTATAAGTAGCTTACATTACATTAAGCTATTAAATAGAAGAGTAAGAGGTTATTTATTGTGATATAACGGTATATTGCAAGCGTTTTTCATAGTTTCTTGTAAACTGTAGCGTTTTTGTATATATACAAGTAGTTTTACTTATCATATTGCTATAAACCCATAAAATGTAGTGTTTTCAATGATCGTAGCTAGTTATCAGTGATATATAGCTGTTTTCCTACAAATTGAAGTATAAAATCCTCTTTTTTGAATAATTTGCACCTATAAGTAGCTTACATTACATTAAGCTATTAAATAGAAGAGTCAGAGGTTATTTATTGTGATATATTATTATGTGGTATATTGCAAGCGTTTTTCATAGTTTCTTCTAAACTGTAGCGTTATTGTATATATACAGGTAGTTTTACTTATTATATTGCTATAAACCCATAAAATGTAGTGTTTTCAATGAATTTAGTTAGTTATCAGTGATATATAGCTGTTTTCCTACAAATTGAAGTATAAAATCCTCTTTTTAGAATAATTTGCACCTATAAGTAGCTTACATTACATTAAGCTATTAAATAGAAGAGTAAGAGGTTATTTATTGTGATATAACGGTATATTGCAAACATTTTTCATAGTTTCTTGTAAACTGTAGCGTTATTGGATATATACAAGTACTTTTACTTATCATATTGCTATAAACCCAAAAAATGTAGTGTTTTCAATGATTTTAGCTAGTTATCAGTGAAGAGTTGTTTTTTCTACAAATTGAAGTATATTTCTTTATATCTGTAGCTAAATAGCTTTTTATATTTGCTGCAACTATATTTTACAAAATTAATAGCTAAAAATATGTGTTTTTCATAAAATTTATGTATCAATTTTAATCTTAAAAACAACGTTTTTTCTAGTGTTTTAATGTATTTTTGAAAGCCTAAAAAATGTCGAAATTTGACATTATTCAGTACTTTTACACAACTATATTTTACAATATTATGAGCTTAAAATATGTATTTTTCATGTAATTTATGTATCAATTCGTAAAAACAACGTTTTTTCAAGTGTTTTAATGTATTTTTGAAGGGCTAAAAAATGTCGAAAATTGACATTATTCAGCCCTTTTAGAAGAAATAGAGATAGAGATTAGATAGAGAAATTCAAAATGTGGAATTATGGTTGTTTTCGTTAGAAACTGCTATTTTAAACTACTGTAAGCTTATAATAGGAGTTTGAGACTCTATATTGTGATACAATTGTATATTATACGTGTTTTTCATAGTTTGTTCTTAATTGTAGTGTTATATCATTAATAGAAGGAATATACCTTATGATAATGCTTTATACCCACAAAATGTGTTCTTTTCAATGATTTTAGCTAGTTATCGGTGATATATAGCTGTTTTCCTACAAATTGAAGTAAACAATCCTTTTTTTTAAATAATATGCACTTATAAGTAGCTTACATTACATTAAGCTAATAAATAGAAGAGTAAGAGGTTATTTATTGTGATATAACGGTATATTGCAAGCGTTTTTCATAGTTTCTTGTAAACTGTAGCGTTATTGTATATATACAAGTAGTTTTACTTATCATATTGCTATAAACCTATAAAATGTAGTGTTTTCAATGATATTAGCTATTTATCGGTGATATATAGCTATTTTCCTACAAATTGAAGTATAAAATCCTCTTTTTTGAACAATTTGCACCTATTAGTAGCTTACATTACATTAAGCTATTAAATAGAAAAGTAAGAGTTTATTTATTGTTATATAACGGTATATTGCAGGCGTTTTTCATAGTTTCTTGTAAACTGTAGCGTTATTGTAAATATACAAGTATTTTTGCTTATTATATTGCTATAAACCCATAAAATGTAATAATTTCAATGATTATAGCTAGTTATCAGTGATATATAGCTGTTTTCCTACAAATTGAAGTATAAAATCCTCTTTTTAGAATAATTTGCACCTATAAGTAGCTTACATTACATTAAGCTATTAAATAGAAGAGTAAGAGGTTATTTATTGTGATATAACGGTATATTGCAAGCGTTTTTCATAGTTTCTTGTAAACTGTAGCGTTTTTGTATATATACAAGTAGTTTTACTTATCATATTGCTATAAACCCATAAAATGTAGTGTTTTCAATGATCTTAGCTATTAATCGGTGATATACAGCTGTTTTCCTACAAATTGAAGTGTAAAATCCTCTTTTTAGAATAATTTGCACCTATAAGTAGCTTACATTACATTAAGCTAATAAATAGAAGAGTCAGAGGTTATTTATTGTGATATAACGGTATATTGCAAGCGTTTTTCATAGTTTCTTGTAAACTGTAGCGTTTTTGTATATATACAAGTAGTTTTACTTATCATATTGCTATAAACCCATAAAATGTAGTGTTTTCAATGATCTTAGCTATTTATCGGTGATATACAGCTGTTTTCCTACAAATTTAAGTATAAAATCCTCTTTTTAGCATAATTTGCACCTATAAGTAGCTTACATTACATAAAGCTATTAAATAGAAGAGTAAGAGGTTATTTATTGTGATATAACGGTATCTTGCAAGCATTTTTCATAGTTTCTTGTAAACTGTAGCGTTATTGTATATATACAAGTACTTTTACTTATCATATTGCTATAAACCCAAAAAATGTAGTGTTTTCAATGATTTTAGCTAGTTATCAGTGAAGAGTTGTTTTTTCTACAAATTGAAGTATATTTCTTTATATCTGTAGCTAAATAGCTTTTTATATTTGCTGCAACTATATTTTACAAAATTAATAGCTAAAAATATGTATTTTTCATAAAATTTATGTATCAATTTTAATCTTAAAAACAACGTTTTTTCAAGTGTTTTAATGTATTTTTGAAAGCCTAAAAAATGTCGAAATTTGACATTATTCAGCACTTTTACACAAATATATTTTACAATATTATGAGCTTACAATGTGTATTTTTCATGTAATTTATGTATCAATTTTATTTCTAAAAACAACTTTTTTCAAGTGTTTTAATGTATTTTTGAAGGGGTAAAAAATGTCGAAAATTGACATTATTCAGCCCTTTTAGAAGAAATAGAGATAGAGATTAGATAGAGAAATTCAAAATGTGGAATTATAGTTGTTTTCGTTAGAAATTGCTATTTTAAACTACTGTAAGCTTATAATAGGAGTTTGAGACTCTATATTGTGATACAATTGTATATTATACGTGTTTTTCATAGTTTCTTCTTATTTGTAGTGTTATATCATTAATAGAAGGAATTTACATTATGATAATGCTTTATACCCACAAAATGTGTTCTTTTCAATGATTTTAGCTAGTTATCGGTGATATATAGCTGTTTCCTACAAATTGAAGTTAAACAATCCTTTTTTTAGAATAATTTGCACTTATAAGTAGCTTACATTACATTAAGCTAATAAATAGAAGAGTAAGAGGTTATTTATTGTGATATAACGGTATATTGCAACAGTTTTTCATAGTTTCTTGTAAACTGTAGCGTTATTGTATATATACAAGTAGTGATACTTATTAAATTGCTATAAACCCATAAAATGTAGTGTTTTCAATGATCGTAGCTAGTTATCAGTGATATATAGCTGTTTTCCTACAAATTGAAGTATAAAATCTCTTTTTTTAATAATTTGCACCTATAAGTAGCTTACATTACATTAAGCTATTAAATAGAAGAGTCAGAGGTTATTTATTGTGATATAACGGTATATTGCAAGCGTTTTTCATAGTTTCTTCTAAACTGTAGAGTTATTGTATATATACAGGTAGTTTTACTTATTATATTGCTATAAACCCATAAAATGTAGTGTTTTCAATGAATTTAGTTAGTTATCAGTGATATATAGCTGTTTTCCTACAAATTGAAGTATAAAATTCTCTTTTTAGAATAATTTGCACCTATAAGTAGCTTACATTACATTAAGCTATTAAATAGAAGAGTAAGAGGTTATTTATTGTGATATAACGGTATATTGCAAGCGTTTTTCATAATTTCTTGTAAACTGTAGCGTTATTGTATATAAACAAGTACTTTTACTTATCATATTGCTATAAACCCAAAAAATGTAGTGCTTTCAATGATTTTAGCTAGTTATCAGTGAAGAGTTGTTTTTTCTACAAATTGAAGTATATTTCTTTATATCTGTAGCTAAATAGCTTTTTATATTTGCTGCAACTATATTTTACAAAATTAATAGCTAAAAATATGTATTTTTCATAAAATTTATGTATAAATTTTAATCTTAAAAACAATGTTTTTTCAAGTGTTTTAATGTATTTTTGAAGGGCTTAAAAATGTCGAAAATTGACATTATTCAGCCTTTTTAGAAGAAATAGAGATAGAGATTAGATAGAGAAATTAAAAATGGGGAAATTATAGTTTTTTTCGTTAAAAATTTGCATTTTAAACTACTTAAGTTTTAATAGGAGTTTGAGACTCTTTTTGTGATACAATTTTATATATACGGTTTTCAATTTCTTTTAATTGTAGTGTTATAATAATAGAAAGGGAAAAACCTTTGATAATGCTTTATACCCACAAAAAGGTTTTCAATGGTTTTACTAGTTATGGTGATATAAGCTGTTTTCCTACAAAATTAAGTAAAAATCCTTTTTTTAGAATAATTGACCTATAAGTGCTTACTTCATTAAGGTATTAATAAAAAGGTAAGAGGTTAAATTTTTTGTATTAACGGTTTTTGCAACGTTTTTCAAGTTTTTGTAAATGTAGTGTTATTGTTATATACAAGTGTTTTTCTTATCATATTGCTTAAACCCATAAAATGTGTGTTTTCAATGATTTTTGCTATTTTTTTGTGATTATAGCTTTTTCCTACAAAATTAAGTATAAAAACCCTTTTTTGAAAATTTGCACCTATATACTTCATTACATTAAGCTTTAAAAAGAAAGTAAGAGGTTATTTTTTGTATAAACGGTATATTGCAAACGTTTTTTATAGTTTTTTTAAAAAGTAGCGTTATTTAAAACAAATATTTTACTTATAATTGCTTTAAAACCATAAAATGTATATTTCAAAGATTTAGCTATTTTCCCCCCCTGATATAAGTTTTTCCCAAAAATTTTGGGAAAAATCCTTTTTTAAAAATTTTTCACCTATAGTAGCTTTCATTACATTAAGCTATTTAAAAGAAAATAAAGGGTTTTTTATTGTTATTAACGGTATATTGCAGGGGTTTTTCATATTTCTTTTAAAGTAGGTTTTGTAAATATACAAGTATTTTTTCTTATTATTGCTATAAACCCATAAAATGTAATTTTTCAAGATTTTAGCTAGTTTCAGTGATTATAGCTGTTTTCCCACAAATTTAAATAAAAACCTCTTTTTTGGGGAAAAATTTGCACCTATAATAGTTTCATTACATAAGTATTAAAAAAAAGGTCAGAGGTTATTTATTGTGATATAAGGTATTTGCAAGCGTTTTTTTGTTTCTTTAAACGTAGGTTTTGTATATATACAAATATTTTTTTTATATTTGCTATAAAACCCCAAAAAAGTAGTGTTTTCAATGATTTAGTAGTTATCAGTGAATATAGCGTTTTTCCCACAAATTGAAATATAAAAACCTTTTTTAGAATAATTTGCACCAAAGAGCTTACTTACATTAAGTATTAAATAGAAGAGTAAGAGGGTTTTTTATTGTGATATAACGGTAATTTCAACATTTTTTTTAGTTTTTTTAAAAATGGCGTTATTGATAATTTCAAGTATTTACTTACATTGCTAAAACCCAAAAAATGTGGGTTTTTTTTTTTCA
>JACEEZ010021248.1:0-33290 GCA_016584305.1 Chionoecetes opilio | reverse complement strand
GTAGTGCCCGGTACAGGCGAGCGCCCCGCTTGTGCCGGTACGGGCGATTTGAAAAATTTTAAATACACACAAACCTCATTTCCAGGACCTCCATTCCCGGATATTCGGGGGGGAGTTTTGCCGGACAAAATCCGAGTCCGGTGATATGTCAGTAGTCCCCCGGACAATTTTTTTATTTAAAAAAATGCCTGGTCCCTGTTCGTAAATTGACAAAGTTGTCCTGTCACCCCTGGTCAGTGTCCGCGCCTCCCGCCGGTGGCAGCATGCGCAGCGGTCGTATTGTTTACATTTGGAGAAACAACGACACTCACGGTTTCAGCCTGCATCAGCCTCCGTTTAGTCCCCCTGACCCCCACTGCCCCTGAAAAAAAAAATGCATCGGACTGTTGCGATTTCCCGGACATTTGCGGTTTTCTCGACCATTGCTTCCCCCCTATTAGTCCGGGAAAACGAGTTTTTTGTGTTATGTTTAAAATTTTCAGATCTTTGTCCGAGGCATGTCACGGCAACTCTAAGGTCACCACGGTACCCACGACCTGGAGACTGGTTGCACCACGTGTACGCCAAGGTCCCGTCAGGGGCGTACCGTGTCTACCGGGATCCCAGTGTGACTGTAGCCTTTAAGACCATGCTTACCAACGCAAAATCCCCTTGGCACTTGTCATTACCTACTCAGACAAATCAAACCCCATAATGTAGGGAGAGGAAAACGATTGATTAATAAGGCGAAACTACCATTATCCCTGAATATACACTAAGATATTAATTAATCACTGGTCCTTGTATGTTGAAAGGTGAAAGGTTCTCGTAAAAATATAATGTTAGGATCATTTCTAGGATTCCCAAGTAGGCCTGCATATTTCACTAATTTTATTACCGCTGCTTCCTAAAATGTTAGTGCTCAGGCAGTTATGGCTCTTTAAATAAAAGTATGGAATTAGAGACATGAACTTACTTTACTACCGTACACGAAACAGTCATGTACAAAAAAATACCGAAAAAATAGGCTAGTTAGTGGTGCCATTTTTCACTCCAGCAGAACAATCGTATGTCGCAATTAATATTTTCCTTCCTCGAACACGATGTGCCTTCAAAGCAGAACTGAAGCCAGTGTGCGAACGATTTATATGCGAGAACAAAGTGTTGTCCTCCAATAGGTGCGCCACTATGCAAGGTATAAAGAAAGTTGACGCGGGTGAAGTTCAAAAATTTATTCGAGCTCCTTTTCCTATAGATCCAGCTGCAGTATCGGCCACTACACTGCATATAAAGACCCCTCCAAATGTCCATAAATCTTGCTTAGATGGTAACTTGCGAACAGCTGCGTGCTCGCACCAATATTTTTATATTATTTTAACCACAATAAGGGCAATCTTAACGTGTTCTTATGTTGAAATCAGGTTTTTCACTAATAAAACACAGTGGTATTGCTATACTCATGTCCATGACCAATTGAACATTGGTCCAAAGAAATATTATTTGACAGTGAAATGAAATATTGAGATGAGAATAATATGGAGAATACGAAATCATAACTACCTTGTTCACACAATTATAATCTTTTCAGCCTCAATGAAAAATGTATTCACCCAAACATTTTGACGGTAACAGTTCCTTAAAGCTGTCGGACATACATGAGTAGATCATAACTTTGCAAATACTATTTCTTCTCTGACCATGTATATGGTATTGACATGAGTACATTCTAAACATGGTCATTGGTTATTAATTAGTGAAAACCTGATTTTTCAGACTAAGACCTTAAGATTGCTCTTATTGTGGTTCAAATAACATAAGTATTGGCCGCTAAGCACCAGTTTGTCCCGCAAGTTACCTATCTAATCAGACTTTATGGAACATTTGGAACGGATTCTCTTATTATTCATTGCAGGGCCTATTAGTTACCAATGATGAGAGGTCTCTTCCAGCAACATTGTCATTACGGGCTGGCAATCACAAATCAGATGTCGTAATCCAACCAAACGACATATTGGCAGTGAGTCGGCAAACCGTAAATGAAGTTTATCTGGCTGGCTGCGGACCGACAACATTGTGCGTTTCATGTTTGCACCCGGGCCTGTGTCGGCTTACGTTACGTGTTTCTGGTGTCAGATCTGTGTCGGCAAATCCGTAACCAAACTATTGCCACTACTGGCCAAAAAACGGCCGACATAACATCTAATCGTCCCCTAACGGGCCACCAAAACTGAAATCGTGCCAAAAGCGGCCGTTTTAGCATCCCAAAATAGTGCCAAAAAGGGGGGCCCTACACAAAACTGATCGTGCTACAAGCGGCCGTTTAATCCAAATAGTGCCATAAGAGGCCTACCAGCAACTGAATCGTGCTCCACAGGCCGTTTAGCATCCAAATATCCATAAAGGGCCTATCAGAAACTGAATCGTGCCACAACGGGCCCCGATTTGCACCCAAAAAGGGGGGGGCCACAAGCAGCCGACTTAGCTTTTGAATACTGCCACAAGCGGCCGCTTAGCTTTTTGAATGTCCACAAGGGGGCCCAATATAGCGCTGAATATGCCCCGGGCCGACAAAGCAGTTAATCTTTTTAAAAAAACCGTTCCTAATGCCGATGTAGCACCCGATTACTACCCCGCCCGGATAGCACCCTGCCACGCTACCACGTAGGGCAGATGACGTCCACGGAAAACTTGGGCCACCCCTCCGGGACCAAACATTATCGCAATTCCCCTTTTTTAAACCTAAATATATATATGTCTAAAAAACTTAACCCCAACCCCATCCAAATTTAAACCCAAAACTAAAATCAAACCTAAACCGCCCCTTTAAACTTAACCAAAATTTAACCTTTTATTTTTATATAAAATAAAAGGTAATTGGTTATTTAAAAGTTTAAAATGGGGTTATTTAAGGTTTGGTTTTAGATTTGATTTGGGTTTTGTTGGGTTTCAGATAGGTTTTTTGGGTTAAGTTTTGTAGACTTATTTAGGTTAAATAAGCAATCTGTGAAAATGTTCTGGTCCTGGGGGCGGGGCCCAATGTTTTCCTGTGGGACGTCATCTGCACTGTGCGTAGTCGTGGCAGGGTACTATCCGGGCGGGGACTAGTCGGCGCGCTACCCCGCCCCACTTTTAATGAACAATTTTTTGTAAAGGGGAAACCGGGTTGTCAGGATTGAAGGGGTTCTCAATTTTTACTTTGAGCTAAGGACCATATATGCAACAAAAAAAAAAATTATCACTATTATTCAATCAACATAACACATTTCGGCTGCAGTTATCGTCTTGCCTGGGTTGAGGCAGTCGGGCACGGGGCAGTCAGCAATTAAATTCACATTTGTACCCAAATACACCTCGGGCCATGCTACAAGAAAAAATCTGTAAATAAAACTACAGTAATTGTGTATTAAATATTTTTTTCATAAAAATTAATCCTGTTTGTTAAAAAAGTAAAAAAAAGTCCAACAAAGGGGGAAAATTTCTATTAATAAACAACAAATAACGAAATAAAAAAACAAATCATGAAGAAAAAATAAATATTAAATGTAAAAAATTTTAATATATTTTAAAATATAATATTATATATATATATATTTTAATATATATATATATATAATTTTATATATAATATTTTAAAAATTTTTATATATATTAGGGGAGGGTAGCGGAGTGGTTAGCGTTTCCGACGGCTTTTCGGTGCCCCATTTCGATCCCCGAAGAAACCAAAACCTTTCTGCCCGTCGATGGCCTAAGAACCCCACATGCGCCATCAACTCTACCTTCGACGCATGCTCGGGGGACAGGGGGGGGCGGCAGGGCCCTCAAATCACAGGGCGTCACTATAAGATTCTGCCTGCGCCACCACGGGCGGGCCCAACCATCAAGCCCTCAAGTGAACCTCCAGCCCCCATCCGAGCCCGGGTCCCACTCCTCAGGCGCTATAGGCACAGATTAAAAATATATATAATAATATATATTATATAATATATATATTATTATATATATATTAATATGTCAATTTTACCCAAAACGTATTTTTTTAAAACAGGGAAGACTCTTATCTTTTTGGGGCGTCATCCTGCTCCGCACTATTCATGTCTATTAATAGTGACAAGTCATGAATATTGAGATGCTGAAAATCAAAAGATGAACGCCAAAATAAAAATTTGGATAAGTTCATCGATCGTCTAACTTCATAAGACATTATGGGAAAATCTCGTTAAAAAGAAGGAAGAAGGAAAAAATTTAGCCTGAAGTCCCATCAACTCTTAAATTAGGTTTGGGTTTGGGTTAAGGAAAAAGATAACCGAAAAGTATCAAAAAATTTTCAGGTTTACCTAAACCAAAAGAAAAAATATCGACCAAGGTGTTAAGTCTCAACCCATAGAAATCGGGATAATAATGAATTCCCACCATCTGTCAGATGTGCGGGCCATACTGTGTACAGGCCGTACGCAGGCCCGGTTTCCTCTTCTGTTTCTTAAAGATCAAAAATCTTGGGGTAAAGACCATAGTCATCTCACATTTGGGGGCCTTCTTTACCACCAAAAAGGGTTTTTTCCAGTTGCTCTGAAAAAAAAAACTAAGATTAGATTTTCATGATCCGTGCCTTCATAATTTACATAACTCTTTGCAGATTCTTATTTGTTCTTCGGTCAAAATCTTCACAACAGATTGTTCAACCTGCAATCCCTCAATTAAACCTTCAATAAATATAACCACAATCATGGGGTACCCAGGGGGAGGCCATGCGGCCTGGCCCCCCTCCCCCCTTTACAAAAAAAAATATAAACCCAAAAATATATAGATCCCAATATTTTATATATAATATATATATAATATATAAATAATTTATATTTTATATTATAATATATAATTATATATATTATTATACTAAAAATTTTATATAGAGAATATATATATAATATATAAAATATATATTATATATATATATATATATATTAATATATATATTATATAAAATATATTTATATATATCTATTATATATAAAATATAATTAATATCTTATAAATATATATATAATTTTATATATATATATTTTAAAAATGATAGATAGAAGATAGATGATACACAAATTAAAATTTATTTAAAAAAAAAATTATTTGTTTCTTTTGGGGGGGATTTCATTTTTATTTTTTTTTTCGGTTTTTCTACTTTTTTTTTTTTTTTTTTTTTTTTTTTTTTTATAATTTTTTATATTTTTTTTTTTTTTCATATTTAAAAAAAATTTTATATATAATATTATTTTATATATATAAAATTATATATATAAATTTTTTTTTTTTTTTACTTATATTTTGAGATTTGTTGATTTTTTTTTTTATTGATTTTTTATTTATTTTTTTTTATAAATATATATTTTTTTTCTTTCATATTTTTTATTTTTTTTATATTTTTTATATTTTTTTTTTTAAGATTTTTTTTACCTTTTTTATTGGAAAAAAAAGAATATAAAAGTTTTATAAATATAAAAAAAGGAAATTTTTAAGTTTATTAATTTGGCCCCCCCCCCGGGGGCCCCCCCTTTTAAAATTTTTCCTTAAAAAAACCCATTTACCACCAAAAACCAAGAACAAAAATTTAGACCCCAAAAATGTTTAAAATCCAAAAAAGGGATAAAAACCTTTTTAAATTTTTTTAATGTTCCCCCTTCACATTCATTGTAAATTTTGGGGAAATTGGGAGAGAAAGGGGGAATAACCTTTTGATCCTTTCCTAAAATTTCCCCCCAAAATTCCAATTTTTTACCCTTTTTTTCCACCCTATTTTCCTTTTGGGTTGGGGCCTTTAAAAAAATTTACATCCCCCAAATATACGCGGGGCCCTTTTTTCGGGAAATGGTTGGGCCTTGTAAATTTTAACCCAAAATTGGGGCCCGTAAAAGCCCCGTTTTAGGGGCCCGGGGGCCCTTCCCTTTCCCCGAATTTTAAAAATTTCCCCCTCGGCCGGGCCGCGTCCCGGCACGCCGGCACAGGCCCCCAATCCCCAAAATTTTTTTGGGTTTTTGAACCCTATTTTTAAACCCCGGGGGATTTTTAACCCCTTTTATTATTTGGGCCCCCAAAAGGGAAACGGTTTCCTTACGAAAATGTATAATAATTTTAATATAATTTTACCCATTTTATGATTTAAAATTCCCCCCCGGGTCCATATATAAAAGGGCCAAAATAATTTTTATTTTTGGTCCCCTATTTAAATATATTAAAAAACCCTTTTTTTTAATATTTAAAAAATAATATATACGTATAATATATATATATATAATAAAATTATATTAATATATTATATATATCATATAAAAATATAATTTAATAATATATATATATATATATATCTATATATAAAAATTCTATCCGTTTTTCTCATTATCATTATACGAAATATATATATTTTAATATATATTATATATATATTATAATAGAAAATAATTTATATACTTTAATATCTTATTATTACTTTATCTTTTATAAAAATAATATATATTATCTATTTTAATATACTTTTATAAAAATATCTTTTATCATTATCTTAATTTCCCCGGAAATATATTTTATTTATTTTCCCCGTATTTTTCTATATATATTTTTATCCTATTATTTTAATAAAAATATATGCGTATATTTTTCATATTATAATACTATAAATTTTATCATATATATTTTTTAAACTTTTACTTTATTTTCTCTATATATCCCCGTCTAAAATATATCTACCCATATCTATTTATTTTCCCCGTAAAATTTCTTTCTCTTAATATCTTATATTCTCCGTAAAATTTTTTTTAAAATCTTCTATATAATATTTTCTTATTCTTACGTATATTTTTAAATATATCTTATATAAAATTATATATAAAATTATCTATTATATATTCTATATATTATATATATATATTATATTTTTTCCTATAAAATATTTTATATATATATAAAATCTAATAAAATATATATTTTTTAAAATCCTTATATATATATATATATATATATATATATTTTATTATAAAACATCTATATATAAAATTAAAATATTTATTATAATATCTTTTCTAATACATTTATAAAATTAAAACTATATAATATATATATATAAAATTTTTTATAGTTTATATACTATACCCTTATATATACCTTCTATATCCCTTTTCTTATTTTATTAATATATTTTATAATACCGCTATTTTTCATATCTATATCCGTATTTTTCTATCATTATATATATATATCTAAATATATCTCTTTTATTAATTCTACTTTTTATATTATTTATATATAATTTTCTATTTATTAATTCCTCTATTATAAAATATTATTTTCCTATATTTTATAATATATTTTCTTTATATATATATTATATTAATATTATATATATATATCTTATCATATATATCCTTAATTTTATATAATTCTAGTATATTAAAATACAAAAAGCGCAAAGCCGCCCTCCGGGCGGACTTTTTGGCTGCTCCTGGGAGGGCTATTGGTGGGGGCCCCCCCTTTTGGTTTTGGGGGGCCCTTTGGGCCCCAAACCCAAACCGGCCCTCTCCAGATGCCCCTTCTAACTTTCAAAAATCAGGGATTAGAAATTTATGTTTTTCCCCCCCAAACCCTTCCCTCCCCCTTCCCCCACCCAACCCCCCCCCCCCTTCCTCACCCTTTACCCATCCCCCACACCCCCTTCACTCACCCTTTACCCAAAACCCCCCCCCTATTCCCCACCCATAAACCCATCCCCCCCAACCCCAATCACCCCCCCCCACCCATTCACTCCCCCATCACCCCACACCCTTCCCCTCCCCCCCACCCTTTTCCACTCACCCTTTAAACCCATAAACCAAACATCAAGTTTCCTCAATTCTCGCAACCAATTTTTTTTTCACAATTCTCGCTAATGGGTTTGCTAAAAAAAAAAAAAAAAAAAAAAAAGGGGATGGGACCCATCTCATAAGGGGGTTTTAAAAAACCTTCCCCCGGGTTTCCCCCGGGTTTCCCAAAAAATGTGCCATATGGGGTTGTTTGGGCCCAGGGGGAGGGGGAATCTAAAACCACACACACCACCCCCACACACCACAACACACACCACCCCAACCCCCAAACACACACAGAGACGACAGACAAACACACTTTCGCTTAAAATTATTATAAAAAATAGATAGTAGATGGGGGGTTTTTTATCGGAGGGGGGCGGGGGCGGTTTCAGGGGTTTTTTTTTTCGTATAGAAAAGCCCCTACGGTAGAGATGCAAAAAATTTTAAACGGGAAAAAAAATTTGTAGGGGCCCAAAATTCTATCGGAAGTGTCCCCCTTAACAATTTTTCTTCAGACCTACATAAGTCCGCCAGACGCCACAAAAAAAGTAAAAATTTTTTTTTTTACATATTTTCCTAAAAAAGAATTTCAGTATTTTAAAAATGTATAAAAGGCGGTGTACATATTTGTTATTCCAAAAGTAATATTCCCCAGTGAAAAATATTTTGGGGATGGAGTAAATTTTTTTATGCCCCTTTTGGGGGGAAATAATGTGGGAATTTTTTTTTTTTTTTACATATATACTAAAAAAGATCTCAGTAATAATTGTGTATAAGGACGGTATATTTTAAATTGTTATTCCATATAATTTTCCCTATAAATTTTATTTGTTTATAGGGAAAAAAAAGTACGGTAAAATTTTATAAATCCCCCTCCCAAACCGGGGAAGTCCCCCTTTGAGCGTCTGTACTTGGGCAGGCAAAAGATAGTAAACCCTACGTTGCTCAAAAATATGTTCACAGGGTTTGGGGCCCCCAAAAAATTTTCCCAAAAAATCGTCACAAAGAAAAAAAATTAAAAAACCATACCCTTTCAACTCGAAAAACCAAAAGGGCCTGACCCCTTTTTGGGTAGGGTTTCCCGCAGGGCCGGCACCCGGGCGTACAAAACCCAAAAATTTTATTGCAAACGTTGGGCCCTTAAATTTCTAAAAAACCGTTGATCGAAAAAAAAAGGTCTAAAACTCAGCTCACGGGTTTTTCCCTTATTATATATCCCAGCCCCCAAAAACGGGCCCCTTTCCCGGGGGGGGCTTTTTTTGGGTAAACTCCTGCGGGGCTATAGGTGGGCCTTCGGCCCCCCACCTGTTTTTGGTGGGCCTTTTGGCCCACCCAAACACGACTCCCCCAAAAGCCCCTTTTAAACTTTCCGAAATTTATGGGGTGTAAAATTTATGATTAAAGCCAACCTATTCACATCACCCCCCAAACCCTTTTACTTTACCCATTACCCATCACCCCCAAACCCCTTCCCCTCCCCTTCCCCCCCACCCCCCCCCCCTTCATTCCCCCCATTATCCATCACCACACACCCATTCACTCCCCCCATTACCCATCCCCCCCATCTATTCCCTCACCCATCACCCCCCACCCATTCACTCCACCATCACCCCACACCCATAAACCCCTCACCCCCTAATTCATCACCCATTCCATTACCCTCACCCTACATCAGGGTTTTCCCCCAATTCCCCGCAAACCACTTTTTTTTTACAAATTTTCGCTAATGGCTGCTAAAAAAAAAAAAAAATGTTCGGATCATCTCATAAAAGGGGTTAAAAACCCTTTCCCCCCTCGAGGGGTTCCAAACCCTGCCCTATGAGGGGATTCCGCCCCAGGGGCGGCACCTGGACGGAACAAAAAACACACACAAAACAACCCCACACAGACACACTTTCGCTTAAAATTTTATAAAATGAGTTTACCCTCACCCTACATCAAAGGGTTTTCCCCAAATTTTCGGGAAACCCAAAATTTTTTTTCCCCAAATTCTCGCTAATAGGCTGCTAAAAAAAAGAAGAAAAAGTGATCGGATCATCTCATAAATGGGCTTAAAACCTTCCCCTGCTCGAGCCGGTTCCAAACTGTGCCATATGAGGGGATTCCGCCACAGGGGGCACCTGGAGCGGACACACACACACACAACACACACACACACACACACACACACACACACACACACAGACACACTTTCGCTTATATTATTATAGATATATATACTATAATACATATATATACATATATAGTATATACAATTTATATATATATATATATATATATAATATCTATATTAATATATATATATATATATATATATATATATATATATATATATATATATATATATATAAGAACATAAGAAAATAAGGAAGCTACAAGAGGCCGTGAGACCTACACGTGGTAGTTCCTGTTACCTAACACTACCTACATCCACCTTTCATCCCCATCCATGAATTTATCTAGCCTCCCTTCAAAGCTCTCTAATGACTCCGCAATAACTACCTGTCTACTGAGTCCATGCCAAGCATTCACCACCCTATTTGTGACCAGTTTTTTCCCTAATTCTTTTTTCAATCTACGCTTTTCCAGCTTGAATTCGTTACTTCTGTTCTATCCTGGTTAATAGCCGTAAGAACTTTTCTTACCTCGCCTTTATCAATCCCTTTATCCACTTAAAAACTTCTATCAGATCGCCAATTACTCTGCGTCTCTCGAGTGAGTGTAAATTTAATAGCTTCAATCTCTCCTCATAACTAAGTTACGCATCCCTTGAATCATTTTGGTCATCCTTCTCTGCACTGATTCTAACAAGGATATATCCCACCTGTAATATAGAGACCAAAACTAAACCGCATAGTCTAGGTGAGGTCTGACTAGAGCCAATAAAGCTTTAGAATAACTTCCGCACTTTTACTTTTAACACTTCTGGTAATGAATCCTAACACTCGATTAGCTCTATTTCTGGCCTCAATACATTGTTTCCTAGGTCGAGGTCTGAGCTCACCCTCACTCCAAGATCTGTCTCACCTCTGATCTTTTCAGTCGATACATTGCGTATGGTGTATCTATTACCAGGGTTTTTTCTACCAAAATTCATAACGCTGCCTTATCAATATTAAATTCCATCTGCCATCTGACTACCCACTCATTAAGTGTATCTAAGTCTCCCTGAAATATGTTTACATCAGACTGTGATCCAATAATCCTACCAACCTTAGGAGCATCAGCAACTTGCTGATATCACTGCTAATCCCACTATCCAAGTCGTTTGATGTAAATCAAAAATAGTAATGGACCCAAAACAGACCCTTGTGGAACTCCACTTATCACCTGTCCCATTGAGATTTAGAACCATTAATTATAACCCTTTGTTGCCTATCACTTAGCCAAACTCTGATTCAACGAAGAACCTTCCCATCTATTCCATGAACCTTAATCTTATTTAAAGAGTCGCTCGTGTGGTACCTTGTCGAATGCCTTACCCAGTGTCTAATCCCCGGTTCTTTATCTTTAAAAAGCCGGGGGCTGGATGTTCGAACGTTCGTAACTTTCCGCCTCTAAGATCATCTTAAGAGCGTTCTTAGCGGCCATCTTAGATCTTGGTTTACGAACACCACAAAAATTATTTTCAAAGGACCGTCCGATGTTCTTAGCTCACGATGATGCGATCTTCAAGCTCGTTCCGTTCCGTTCCGATCATGAGGAATGGAACCCAGCTGACTGTCGCTTGGCCAATCAGAAGAAAGATTTCATCAACCTTTGAGAGTGTTAGCCAATCATAATGCACAGCCCAGAATGAAAACAATACCTACATGACTCCCAAAGGAAATATCACAACACTGAAGACGTATACTCGCTAATAGCCTCCTGGTGAAACCCCCCCAAAAAATTACAATCTTATAACCTCAATATACCTAACGTGGTAAAATTCTAGTTCTTTCTCGCCTTTAGGTCTCGCTAGGAGGTAATTGGTAAGGTTAGATAAGGTTATGGTAAATTTTCGGTAGTGGGCTTTCACCGATTTCGAGGCTAAAACTTAGTTTCCCTGAATAGTTTTGATGTGTATTGAATGATCATTATCTAGCACTCGTTTTTTTGCCGGAAATAAATGTTTGTTTACAGGTGTGGGGGGGGGAAACCGTCCCTCCCGGCCCGCCCAGCAAACCTTGCTCCGCTTCTCACCACCGTAGTATTTATAGTTTTCTATTTTTTCTTGATATCATCTGTTACTAAACCAAACCCCACCTTTTACCTAACCTAATCTGATTTAACCAAACTTCACCTTTTGTGGCAAAAATTTAACGGCCCCTTTTCGGTAAACAGTGCCCATTATTATTCAATGGGGGCCCATAGACGAGAGGCCGGGAAGGTCCCTGTACTAATTATTTACTTTTTTCCCTTTTTCTCGTGGGGGGGCAACAGGGGTGCTATTCTTTTTTTTTCCCGAAAAACCTTTTTTTTTTCTTTTAAATTTCCACATAAGACCCCTCTCAAAATGAATTTAAATTTTTCATAGTATCATGAATTACTCACATACATATCCCTTTAAAACCCCCTTTAAATCAAAACCCTTCGTATATATAAATAAATATCTGTAGTACATATTTAGTCTTATCTTTGGAATTATTTAAAAACTTGATAAAAAATAGGTACATCTTATTGTTTTTCAATTTAAGTATAAATTGAAAGGGAAAAGTTACGGTTTCCCAAGGGGCATAGCAATGTATTAGAAATCCTCCAAAAAATGTATCAGGAAGTACGCTGCCAGACGAAACGTTTCGCACGGGGGGCTTCCCCAGGGGGGATGGGGTGCTTGGGATAAAGCCAGGCAAATAAAGTGCCGGGGTTGGACAAAATTTTTAAAAAAGGGAAATTTTCACCTAAAAGGGGTTTTCTTTGGGGGTATTCAAACCCACAAAAAAAAGTCCCCTTCGAATCCCCCAGGGCAAATACCCCTTTTCCCCACTGAAAATCCTAGATGCCCCCCCCCCGGGGGAAGGAAAAATTTTTTAAAATAGGCATAACTTTGCTGAAAAAACATAGAAACAAAAAATTAATGTCAAACCCTACTAATTTTGAGGTGCTCTTTCTTTTTAAAGTTATTTTTGGAAAGAGATTGGAGGATGTTTTTTCTATTGAAATCCCCAAAAAAATAAACTTTTTGGGCAAAAATTCCCTAAAAAAAAAGGAAAATTTTAATTGTCTGAACAATCGGCTAAAATTTTTTACTATGTTTTAAAATTGTTTTGGGTTGTATATTGGGGTATGTTTTAATGTATATAAATATGTATATGTGTATTTCCCAAAAGTGCCCTTCAAACACTTTTTTTTATTTATAGTCCCCTTTAAATCATCATCGTTTTCCACCCCCCTTTTTCTTCAATTCCAAAGGTGGACCGTTAAACCCCGGTAATGCCCTTGCTTTGGGCCACAAGCTGGATGCAAGGACCCCCTTTTTGCGGCATGTACATTTTTCTTGTGTTGAAATTTTCCCCACCAAAATTTTCACGCATTATTTTAATATTTCGCCCCAGGTGCCGACGGCTGAGCCCTTTTGACGGGATATAACCCAGAAGGAGAAGTCGTCCGCCCCATTCTTTTTTCGGAAGTTTCCTTCCCACCCTTTCCTGAAACCTGATGGTATGCGCGATAAACTATGGAAAAGGGCTGCACCAGATGTTGGGGGAAAGTTTTCTCTGGCGACCCATACTGCGTACAGAAACCCATTTCCCTGCTAAAAACTTGTCCCTTTTGGGCCGAGCCCAAGGCTCAATTTTTTGTGCAGCCATAGTTTATCAAAAAGGGCCCATCTTCTCCACCTTTCTATTTCCGTTTTAAATTTAAGATGGAGACATAAAATATTGAACTACACCGCTCAGTTTTTGGCATTTTTCTTGGTACGGGCACTTTGCCAACCCCAAAAAGGTCAGACGAAAGTGTCACCCCCAACTAAAAGGCGTGCAAAGAAAAGGGGCGCCAGAAAAGTAATGGGTCAAGTTTCCCTTTGGCCAAATTTGTGACACGCACTGTTTGTTTGGATGTCACCAGTAAAAGCCCTTTGTCAGCAAAAAGGGGCATGTTTGGCTTTTGAAAGCTGGAACCCCAGAATCCTCTCGAAAACCCGCTTTGGCTTCTCTTTGGCGTGAAACATGCTGACAAAACATACCCTTGTAGTCACATCCCCTTTTTGCATGTTAACGGCGTTTCCCGCGGGGGTATTTGCCCCGGGCAAGTAATTGAAAAATGTTTGCTTTTTTGGAAGGATTGGCAAGAAAGCTCTTTTTGGGTAAATGGTTAAATGCCTTCTGGTGAAAAACACTTAGCACCTATTCATTCCCCATCCTCGACGATGTGCTTCATCCTTTGTGCTAGATCCATGATACCCATCAAACCCAACCAAAGCATACAAAATTTTTTGCTTGTGTGCCCGGACGTACATTTCACAGATCCCCCGAGTAGCTGGCTTTTTTAAAGGGCCATGAAAATTTTATGAGCGGGCTCCCCAAACCATCAATGATTTACTGCATATTTATGTCACAGGACTTTTGCACTACTGTTTCCTCTGGAACAAGTTTAAAGGAGATGGTAAATGTTTCCCCGATTTATCCCCCATCCTCATGCACAAAAATGGTTGTCAAAAGAGATGGGGGGAAAGAGCACATCTCATATGGGAAAGAGTCTGGAAGGGGTTTTTCCCACCATTGAACCTGAAAGAAAAAGGGACGCTGATAGAGACGCGGGAAATCATCTCAATTTGGGCACCAAAGATTTTTTTCCACATGATACTAAAGGGCCGGGGTTTTAAACTTATTCTTCTGGAAAACTTGTATTCTACGACAATTTCCGCCATGGAATAAAGGATCTTTTTTTCCCAAACCCCCTTTTTGAGCCTGGTTGCATTCAAAATAATCTTTTTCCCCCAAAGCCATTTTGATAGTTTAGATTTTACAATTTTTCTTTGAGGGTTTTTTGAATCCCCGGGCCACGCTAAAGGGGAACACTTGGAAAATCTTCTTTTATATCACTCAGGGCACGACGTATCCTGGCTGCTGCTAATTCACGATGTCCATCAGGTTTATCCATGAAAAACCAGCTATCGCAAAAGGGACGGGGCTTATATTGGGCACACACGGGGTCTTGAGGGGGAGGAAGAGAAGTCGATGCTGCACTGAATCCAGCCCTTTGGGGTTAAGCCCCCCCAGTTGATTTGATGCGGCCATCAAAATTTGGGCTCAAATGAAGGTCTGTAAAATTCCTGCCCACGCACCGTCATTTTCCTGACTAAAAAGGGGCCCCTTTTCATAAATGCCCTTTTTTCCTCTGGAGGGGGTTTGTTCCGGGGTCAATCATTTTTGGGGATGAAAAAGCCAAAGATTTCGTATATTTGGGTTGCCCCCGGGCAGCAGCAAAAAAAGGGTGCTTTTAAACCAGAGACTGCAATAAAAAGAGGCCAGCAACCTATACGGCAGAAGGGAATAAAGGGCCCTAAAAAATGGTACAATTTGGGTAATTTATCCAAAATCTTGCAGTCCCATGCTTTGATTTGATGCACCCCCAATCTTCGGGAGCATGGGGGTTTTGCTCATAAATCGTTTCTGATTTCATCATCCAAAGCCCACCCTTTCCATCTTAAAACGCCCTTTGAAAAAGCTGAGGTTTATAGAAAGCATATCAGCTTGAGGATGGTCCCCCAAACCCCCGGGGACTGGGGGCGAGATTCCAGGGGGAGGACATCGGGGGGAAACCCGCCTGATGGGAAATACCGACTGATTGGGTTTAATCAAACGTTTTAGAAGATCCTGCCCGATAGAGTCCTTTGAACCTGGGGGGTTTTTTTGGGGTTTTGGGTGGAGGGGCTAAAAAATTGGGCAAAATTTTCCGTTTGTACCGAGCTATCTATGTTTGAAAGGGTTTCCCGGATGGTTCCCAAATTTTTGGCTTTCTCGGGTTTGTTGGGGGTGCTGGGTTTTTTTGGAGGTTTGAAGGGTGGGTTTTTGCTGCTTTTCTGACAATGGGGGTCGACGTAAAAGGGTCCGTACCTTTTAAATCCGGAAGTCAGGGGAAGGGTTCTGATGTTTGTTTTTTATATTCAGAGGCACTGTCAATGAGAAAATGACCTCGGGACTGCACGGGGCCCCTGCCTTTTCCCCTTTAACATCTTGTCACTGAACCCTCGCATAGACCCCTGCCAGCATTTCCTTCAAAACCCGAACCTGCCATGATAACTCCAATAGCTCCAAAGGGATGCTCATCTCTGTGTGGAACCCCCCAAATAAAAGGGCAACTTTCGCAAAAGGCTTGAGTGGGTTTATCCTCGTAAACCCTCAGAGCTATCCCCGTTTAATTGCTGAAACGAAGGGGATGATGGGAGTAAAAATTCTGCTTTTCAGCTAAATCGCTCATGTACTCCAGGGGTTTAAACCCAACACATTTGGTTCCCACTTGGGGGCATGTCAATCATTTGGGAAGAAATTTGTGTACTCTTTCCCCCGGGTTTGGGCCTTTGCGTATGCAGGGATTTCATGGTATCCCCTACCCCAACCGAGGGGAGGTTTTCAAACGGAGAAACCCCGGGCCCCATTATGTCAACTTGAGGCTCTGCTGTCCTGGGTAAAATGGGGAATAGTTTTTTATTTCTTGATACCCCCTTTTAATGCTGACTTTGGGTTCTTTTAAATACGATTTTAAATTTTTGGGCCCAAAATTTTTTTTGTCATCGAATGGGACCTGGGTTTCCCGGGAAATTGGGCTGGAAGTTGAACGAGCTGGGGGGATTGCTCCCATCTGACCCATCATTTGAATAAAATTTTCACCTCCAAAGCTTTGCATTGTATTCAAAATTGTTTGGCAATGAATTTCAGCAAAGCACAGCAGTGGGGAAACTTTAATGTCTACTCCTTGGGGGGAAAAGCAGCGTTTGTCTTGTAGAGGGATGATTCCCGAATATAGAGCAGAAACCAAAGCCCGAAAGGGAAAATCTTTTCAAGGGCACGATGTCCCTTTTTGGTCCAAATTACACACAGACCAACTTTTCAGAGGACAAGGAATGCTCTTGGACAAGTGGAGGCCCCATTATGGCTTGGGCCCAAAAGATGGGACATCGAAAGGGCTGCTCTTTTTGCGCTTGAAAATTGTCTGTAACAGTAGAGACCGGGGAGGGGGCAAAATGGAGAGTTGGGGTTCGAGCGATTTTAAAATCAGAAAGGGGTCTGGATAACATCGTTGTTTTTTTTCGGCATTATTTTTTTTTCATTTCCCGATATGGTTTCCGAAAAACTTTGATTTAAAGAATCCATTTTCCCGGGTTTTTTTCCTTTTATTTTTTTTAGTGGGGCCTTTCCCGAATCAACTGCTTCACATTGATGTGAGTGTGACAATCAGTGGGTTTCTTTTTTGTTGAAGTTTTTTTTGTACTCTTTCCCCATAATGTGCATAGAGTTTCCTTTGCAAAGACTTTTTTTGGGAAAAAAACCTCTCCCCTGGTTTCATGGCCCTTTTCCCCCAAATTTTATAAGTTCATCTAGAGTGACAGTTTCATCATCATTGTTTTCCAGATTTTTCAATAAAAAGTGCATAAAGCGATCTCTTCATTTCATCGATGGGGACCAGAAGGGCTTTCCCCGTTTTTCCCAGGTGGTGTTTTCCCTCCTTGTTTGTAGGTAACATGTCAAGGGGTAAGATTTCGTAAGGGCATGTAAAATTGGGAAATATCTGCGGTGGTAATGGCCTCCTCTTCTGGGAAAACATTAATTTCATGCAAGTCGATGTGCAACTGCATCAGCCCCCAAAATCCCGGGTTAGTTTCGCGACGTTTTATTACATCTTTGGGAAGATTTTCTCTGACAAAAGTGAGGGCAAAATGGCTGAATTTATATTCCCAAAATTGGGGGGGATACTTTTTTTGGCCCTTCTCCTGATCAACATTTCATCCCAAGAGAAAAGCCGTCCAAATGTTTTAAATAAATTTTTTTTTTATCACATCGTAGTTTGGGGTGAGGTAGGAACCTTTTTTAAACGACAAGTTTTGGGGTTTTAAACCCATCTGTTCATATCGGGGGGGGGCTGTTTGTGTGACTTTTTTTCGACATAAGTGGGGGAAAATTGCTTTCCATTTTCATCAATTTATATATTGGGATGGGGTTTTGTTGGAAAATAGTTCATTTTTGTCCTAAAGGGTAATTTTTTTAAAAGGAAATGAGGCCTTTTTCGTCCAACCCCTGAATATTCCTCGGGGGTTTTTCCCAAAGAAATTTGTGGCTCTACAAATTTAAAAACGCCGCATCTGCTTGGGGGGTGCCATCACAAACTCAGATCTGGAAAAAAAAAGAAAAAAAAATATTAAAATGCGTTGCATACCCGTATAAAACATTTTTTCAAACGTACTGGGGGTAATAGTCCCACAGATTTTGTTCAGAGGATCATAAAAATTTTCCCATTTTTTTCCCTTTAATATTTCCAAAAGGACGTTGATTTTGACGTTTTTTGCATGAAAAGCCACCTTATATAAATTGAAAATATTTTTCCAAATTAAAGCCCTTTAAAAATTTGTAGGGTTAGGGCACTTTATTTGTGTTTCTATGTTGATTTTCCCCCAAAATTTTTGCCCCAATTTTCAAAATTTTAACCTTCCCGCGGCGGCGGCAAACTAGGATTTTCATTTAAAACGGGATTTTTTCCCTGGGGGGATTTAGTGGACCCTTTTTTTTGTGGTTAGAAATACCTCCCAAAAACCCTTTTAGGTGAAATTTTCTTTTTAACATTTTTGTCCAACCTCGGCAATTTTTTTGGTTTCTTATTTCCTGGGCCCAATAAAGAACAAAAGTGGATTAGTCCTGAAGAAAGTGGGCTACCTTTAGGGTCAAAAATCCCGTGGTACACATTAATGTTTCTTATATAAATTTGCTGGTATTCGTCAGTTGCATTTTTATAAAGTATAAATAAAAAAAGTTCTCTCTGTGAAGGAAAAGGGTTTTTTATTTCCGGGGCCCTTTATCCCATAAAAATCAGGAATAGTGGGGGTGCCTGAATCATTTCACAAATGCCCTTTTGCAACTATTAAAATTCCCCTTTTTCCCTTAAAAAAATGCGAGAAAATTAAACTACATATATTAATGTAAAGGGAAAAAGCAACAGAAAAAGGGCTTTTTAATAAAACCCGCATTTTTTTAAATTTTTACAATGAAAAAAAAAATTAAATGGCGTTGTGTTGGGAACCCCAGCTTTCAAAAAGTCTAAAAGATCTATTGTGGCCATGGAAAAAAGGGGTTAAAAATAAATCAGACGGAAAAAAACTACACGATGATGTTGGGGAAGGAAACCCCAGGCCTTTTGAAAAACTCACTACCCAAATAATCCCCCCCATTATACAAGCAAATAGACGGTACCCGGAACTGTCGCCGATAGGAAAATTTTCGCCGACGTCCGGGGGGTGGTTTTAATTTGTTTCGTCGGCGGTGTTCCTATTTTACCCCTGTTTTTTGAAATTTAGGGGGTTTAAAACCCCGGGGAAACCCCAAACCCCCGGGGAAAATTGCTTATTACTAACCCCGGGGGAAAATAAATTAAAATACCCAATTTTTAGGATGAAATAAACACCATTTCTAATCTTTTTCATTAAATTTGGCCAAAGCAGTGAAAAAAAATAACCCATAAAATTTATTTTAAATGTAAAAAAATTTAAAACCCAAACTGAATTTTTTTTACTGAGGGGGACTGTAGAAAAAAATACAAAGTGCTTTTTTTTCCTTTTTTTTAAAGTAATTAAATTCCAGAGACAGGTTACTAGTGATCAGGGAAAGACTTTTTAAAACTTATCAATCAACTCTTGGGGGCCCTTTTAGCCTCGTACTGGGCCAACCAAACCCCCAAAGGGGCCCATTCATCATTAATATGGGAAGATAATAATCGGCACTGTGACACTCCCGCGCTTTTCCCTAACGGGGGGAGAAATTCACCCAAAATGGACTCCAGAGCTAAACACAAATAGAGACACGAGAGAACAGCACCTCTCATTACAAGGCCCTTTGACCACTGAGCTCTATAATAACTGGAGGGGCTATCTTCTGTCAGCGCCGCTCATTTTTGTTGTGTCGCCACCAGGGCGGCGCTCTCGCACTTGACGGCCATCTCGAGACACCACTCAGCCGCGGAAGTTGAACTGCTGCCCTGTTTTACTGGAAATTATTTTCTTGAATTACAATCAGATGGTGCATTGTGCAGCCTACGGTTGCAAAAATGGGCACAAGAATACTTCAAGAAAAATTGGGATAACGTTTCACAGGTAAGCAAAGCACACTTAGCCCCTATTTACCCCGAATATGAGGATCGTAAATATATCTTGTTTCAGTAGATACACTGTTTCTGTCAACATGTTTGATATTGTCAGCATGTTACAGTGATTTATCGGATACATAAGTGCAGTGACCATATATATTTAAAAATCATGACTTCACAAACTCATATATATGCCATATTTTGCTCGCTATTAAAAATTGATGTTTAGCGGTAGGTATACTGCTTTTTTGTCAACATGTCGTATGTTTTAAATATATGACATGGATGCATATATGCAATATCTATATACACTGAAGCGTTTCAACCTAGTCTATATGTCAAATTAACCTGGAAAGGGGATAAATAAAGTTCACGGATCAGTGAAATAGCTAAAAGTCTTAGGACGTAAATAGAGATGCTTGAATTTGTTTCCATATAAAGCTGAAATACATCAGGTTACTTCATCACACCAGCGTATGACTGTCACATACTCGTCTTTAGGTGGAAAATTTTTCACAACGTATGAAAATATTGTGAACATTTATTTATGCAGCACGATTAGGGTCGATAAATGCCTAATTTTCATTTCTCCAATAAATTGCTACTTAAGTTATTTTCGCTACCGATATGTGAATTTCGATAATTAGCTTGATTTTAACAATGAGAGAGGGAGAGAGAGACAGAGAGAGAGAGAGAGAGAGAGAGAGAAAAGGAGAGAGAGAGGAGAGAGAGAGAGAGAGAGAGGGGAGAGAGAGAGAGAGAAAAAAAAAAAAATTACTTCGATCAATACGACGCAACATTCTGACTACAAATACCTCAAAATGGTAAATTTCGAAGCAGGTACTGTATAGTAATATTTCATTTATCTTTATTAATAAGGATATACACATATAATTTAATTTTAAAGGAGGAAGAAAAAACAAGCTGAGTGCAGCATTAAGGCTTTGGGACTATTGTGCGGGGCGCCGATGGTGTTTCAATATGGCTGCCCGAAGTCACGCGCTCCGAGAAGAGAGCGCCCCTCCAGTTCAATAAGGCTCAGTGGTCCTGACACCCCACTGAGGACTACTGGGAGTGACAGACTCCTATCTCCACGCACCACGTGGGCAGTTATGCCCGCGACGGCGTGTTGAGTGAAAAATACCCAGGGATAGGGTTCCGGGGTTTAAAAACCAGCAATAGCCTGAACCGTTAGGTTAGGTTATGTGGTTAGTTTTTGTTGTCAGTTGACTATATGTCTTTGGTTAGGTTAGTGAATGAGCGGGGGGGGATTCCCCCCCAGCTCAGCACCGAAATAATACCGACTTGACATATTACAGTAGATGGGTTAGGTTGAAATGAAAGCCTGCATTCAAGTGATTTTTATGTGCTTTAACCCCACCATTTCCCTCTGTTCATACCTGCCGGTTAATATTCCGCAGGAGTTGGCGGGCTCCACAAGCCCTTACAGCTTATATTTTCTGTATTATTTTTGTCTCACTATATTGTGCAGTATCCATTTCCGTTATAAATTTATATTTACAAGCATAAATTATTATCCCTGTTAGTAACTTATAACAGTTGCATTTCAATCCAGTTGGCCATCCCTCCCTCATTCATGACCACATATAGCCTACATATAACATCTATTCTCTCCCTATCATATATCCTGCAATACAGTACCAAGTGCTTTCACTGTCTCATCCACACCCTCATCCCTCATCTTACACAACTTTCTCCCTACATTCATCCCTCATACACCCACATTTCACCATTTGGTGTATGGTAGGTTTTACTCTTGTACTTGAAGATAGGGTGTACTCTAACTTGCCTAGAATAACATCTCACTTGCCCCAGCTTCCATCATTGAACCATTCATTCATAAGTTTCGCTCTACTCATATACCATTCAAGTGTACCTACTCTTCTCAGAAATCCTTACCCCCCAATCACACATTCCTTTATCCCCCACATACTCATTTTTGGTAAATATGCGAGTTTCAACCAATACTCCCTATTGACCAATACTCTTTCGACATACTGGGGGGCTACGCCCCCAAGACCTCCCTTCTAGTTAACTATCCCAACCCGGGCATTGATTACGTACCTAACCTCACCCAGACCCCCCTGTGTTATTTTTCATTTACGACAGCTGTTGTGTGGGTTAGAAATACTCCTTATGATAAGAACGAAACGTTCAGGATACATAAAACCACTGATTGGTTGTGTTGTATTGTATTGGTCTAAACTGGCACTTTTACCCTTATGTAGTTCACTTTTCCCACCTACAGTACATGCATTCCACGCACTAATCCTTTTCCTCTCCTAAACACACACATCAAGGTTACCTTGTTTATCTGCCGTTCCAGCACTCATTTTACATAAAACCCGGTTTTTTTATCCCCTTCCATTCATACACCTTGCGTACCCACCACCCCTATTCTTCATTCGTTTTCCAATCTCACTTTTATGCCACGCCATCCGTATCCTTCACTTGACTCATTCTCTCCATCTCATCCTTGTCTCCTATTCTCCTCCTCCACTTCCCGCATCTTCCTCTCCCTTCCTTTGATCATCTTCTCTATACACTTCTAGCTCAAGACACATTTCTTTTTTATTTGCACTTCACTCATTCCAGTCACCTATAGGTATTCAGCAGCATACCATTCATTGCACCCTTCACATTCCCCCTACAACGTCCTGATCAACAATAAACAACTCAACATAAAATAAAAAACTTATAACATAACTTTATATGGCTTGTATATTAGAAAAACCTTCATCATGCGACCCTACGAACAGCCTAAGGGTGCTCCTCAGCAACCTTAGCACTAAGAACAAATATGGTGGACATAAGAAAAAATATGTCGGATGGATGTTCGTAAAGGTCGTTTGAAATTATTTCGAAACGCGTCGTTCCAAGATAAATCTTAGTGCAAAGATGATATTACAGACCGTTACGAACATTCGAACATCCGGCCCCTGCAGTGCATTTACCTCCCTTTCAAGCGATTCAGACAAGATCTGAACTCCTTTCCTCGAAAGGTATCAAAGAACAAATATAATTGTAAAATATTTTATATATATATATACATATATATATATTATATATATATATATAATATATATATATATATATATATATATATATATAGTAGTATATATGTATATATATACATTATATGTATATATATATATATACGTATGTATATATACAATATACATATATGTATATATATATATATATATTTCGTATGTATATATATACAATATACATATATGTATATATACGTATGTATATATACAATATACATATATGTATATATACATATATATATATATATATATATGTATATATATATATACGTATGTATATATACAATATATTATATATATATGATATATGATATATAGGTATATATATATATATATATATATAAATATATATATATATATAGTATATATAATATATATAATAGATATATAATATCATAATATATATATTTATATATTTATATATATAATTATAATATATTTTGTAAACATATAAAATTTTAAAATTATAAATAAAAAAATATAATATAATATTAGTATATAATATTATATAAATATATAAATTATTATATATTATATAATATTATATATATAAAATATACATAATATATATAAATTAATAATATTTTAATATATAAATACAATATATATATATATATAAAATTATTATATAAAATTATATAAAGTATTATATTTTTAAATATAATATATAAAAGTATATATTATAAATGTATATTATATATAAATGTATATATATATATATAAATAATGTATAATAATATATATTAATAAAAAATGTATTATATATAAATATAAATATAATATATATATATATATATATATATATTGTATATATATATATATATATATAAATGTATTAATTATAAAAAATGTATAAAATAAATATTATTTTATATAATAATATATATATGATATATATATTTTAAAAAATATGTTAATAAAAAATTATATATATAATATATATATATATTTTATATTATGGAATTTATATATAATATTATATATATAATAAAATAATATATATATTTTCATCTATCTATTTATCTTATTTTTCTATCTTTATATATATATAATATTATAAATATAAATATAAAATTTTATATATATATATATATATAAAAATTTCTATCTATCTATCCCCTCCGTGGTGCCTGGCTACGAATTGGGGGCCCCCTGGTTCGACCCCGGGGCCAGGGTGTAGCGGTCTGGGGGTTTGGTTTCCGAAGGTTGTTTTTTTCGGATGCCATGTGGGCGCCAGAGGTACGATTTTTTTCTTTTTCTTTTCATCTCGCCGGCACGGAGAGGAACAGTTTTGCCCCCGGCTCCTGTTTTCAATCCAGGCCCCCCGGCCGGAGATTTCCGGGCGGATTAATTCGCTGTAGGATACTTGGGTGGATTTAACCACTATTTTCATATTATAATTTTTTCTCATCTTCACGGTTTTTCTTAAGATATCTTTTGGTTTTTACCCAGTAAAGTGAAATATTAAAGCACATCGATGAGAGACGAACTTCTTGTAAATCAAGGAAGCTAGCTTTGCGTTAGGTTTTGCATGTATACGGGGGCGGGCGTTCGTCAGGACCTTGCCTTGCACTCCTCTGTCCCGGGGCACGCGGTACTCAAATGTAACGGCAGCATGTTTTTTCCCCGTCAGGAGGCCGCCTGACACACCTCAGCCCGGGGGGAAGCGGACCAGTGAGGCAGCGGCCTTCTCAACTGCCGTTGTTCTTGTCAGGTGGCAGCCTGTCCCCCCACAATATCGTGAATGCATCTCACATGTGCGACATGATTTTTTTTCCCTCAGGAAGCACCTGCCTTTCCTCATCAAGAGGCAGCTGGGATATCTCACCATGTGCACCTCATTTGTTCTCATTATTTATACAATTTCTCACCTTCACTGTTTTTTAGTAATTTTTTTGGTTCGTTCCCAAAGTAATGGGGAATTTAATTAAGCGCACTCGATGAGAATTTAAATTTACTGTACGAATCCTTAGTTGAAAATAAAGGTTTAGGAGCTTTGCTGTTAAAATTTGGCTTCCTTGTCTACCTTTACATGTAGCTATAGGTGGCAGGGCATGACAGGTTTTGGGTTTTCCTTTTTTTCCCCCTTTCTGAATGAAGTTTTAATTTTCAGTGATTGCATTTTATGATTTATTTTTTTATATATTTGTTTCCCTTTTATTTTAGGAAATCTTTCGTATTAAAGGTCATCGTATAGTGGTTTTTCTAGTACCCTACTTTAGCATAATAAACTTGAGTTTATCTAGAAGGGAAAAAATTATTTCACAAAAAATGCCCATGGTGACAGTATTTGGTGGAAGAAAAAAAAAACGCTCTAGGACTCTTGTCACTTAATTTTTAGTCAAACTAGGGTAGCCCCCCCTTATTGCCCTATAGTGAAAATGGAAGTTGAGTACAGAAAAGGTTTTTGCTTAAAAATGTAATGTACACATCCTAAGGATGCAGAAACTGCGGGATGCTAATTTTGCTTTTGTTGAGCAATTTTTGCATAATTGACCTAAAGATATTCGTTTTATCTTCCTTATTAAACCTTCTAAGATTTCCCCGGGGCCTAGACCTAATTTTTAAGTTCTCAATGATGAAAACTGCCCAAGCCCAAGCAAAACTAACTAAATCAAAACCTAAGCCAACCAAAGCTAACCAAAATCAAAAACCTAACCTAACCAAATCTAACTAACTTACCTCCCCAAAAAAAACCTCCCCTAATCTAACCAAATTAACCTAACCTAAACAAATCAAATCAAACCTAACCTCCTATGGGGGGGTTTTTGAGGGGGGTTCGACATTTCGGCCCTCTTATGTGTGGATCGTAAAGGTCACACTTTTTTGGGTTAGGTTGGGTTTAGTTTTGGTTAGGATGGGTTAGTTTTTGGTTGGGTTGGTTAGCTTTAGGTTAGATTTAGTTGGGTTAGTTTTAGGTTAGATTTGGTTAGGTTAGCTTATGGGTGGGTCAAGACCCCCGCTAGGTTAGGTTAATTTTTTGTTGGCAAATTTCTTAGTTTTAAAGGAAAATTCTCAATTAGGGTTTTTCCCCCCCTCCTACACAACTTAAATCGCTTTTTCCGAGCAAAATTTTTTCCCCCCACTGAAAACCCGCATTCCCACAGGCCCCCAAAACCTTGTTGGGGGGAAGGGGGGGAAGTAGGGGCAAACCAGAATTTTACCTTTAAGTATCCGAACTTTTCGTTCTCATCGCAAAGGAGATTTATAGCCCATAAAAAAAATAACACAAGGTGGTCGGGGGGGGTAAAACCCCCCTTAGTGAGGTAAGGTTTGCGAAATCAATCCCCAGGTTGGTTATTTAACTAAGGGGTTTTTCGGGGGAGGGCAGCCCCCCCATTTATGCCAGGAGGTTTTGGGTTGAAACTGCCATTTACCCCCGGGCAGGAAAAAAAAAAAAATAACGAGGGGTCTTGGGTGACAAAACCCCCGGGCCTCGTGACAAAGGTTATGTAATCAATGCCCGGGTTTAGAGTGGTTTATTTTTAGGTCTGGATGGTGGACCCCGCCTTATTCAGAAGAGTATTGGTAAATGGGGAGTATGGTTGAAAATGCATTTTACCATTTCTTTTGCTTATTCAATATTTATACCTTTTCAATACAGAAATCTTTTTCCCTTTTTAATCTTAAATCCCCCTTTTTTCCCCCACCAGAGGGAGCTGGGTTATTAGGTAAGAAGGAATTTTTTTGGTATATTTTACAAGTAGGAACAAAAGGGCCCGGGGGGGGCGGAGGAGGATTCAGCTCCGATGTGAATAGTGGCAGCAAGAATTTGGGTAATACGAGAAATTTTTTAGACAGCTACTAAAAAAACCAGATTTTATAGAGAAAAAGAGGGAGCAATTTATTTAGTAGGGGAAAGAAAGTTTGGAAAAAAAGTTTTAAAACAAAAAAAAAGTGGGGAGGGCTCGCAGAAGCCGGGGGGCAAAAAAGGGTCAGATTACCAAAGGGAGGAGCTAAAAAAGGGGAAAACCAGGGGAGAGGAGAAAAAAAACCTGCAAACAAACACAATTTACACAGTAACTGAATTAAGCGAACAGAAGCAAGTCAAACAAAACACCAATTTTTTTTATTTTAACGCCACGGGGAAGCCAGCGAGAAACACCCAACACACAAACACCCAACCACAAACACCCAAACACAAACACACCCAAACAAACACAACCAAACACAACACACCCAAACACAAAAACAACCCAAAACAACCCACCCAAACACAACACACCCAAACACAACACACCCAAACACAAAAACCCAACACACAACACTACCCAACCACAACACACCCAAACACAACACTACCCAATACCAAAACACCCAACACACAACCATCCCAAACAAACACACCCAAACACAAAACACACCAACACCAACACACTCCAAACAAAACAACCCAAACACAACACACCCAATACACTAACACTACCCAACACAAAAACACCCCAAAACCAACACACCCAAACACAACACTACAAAACCCCAACACTCTCCACACACTAAACACACCCAAAAACCAAAAACACCCAAAACACAAAATACCCAATACCAAACCCCAAAAACACAACACACCCAACCAAACACACCCCAAACAAACACCCCAAAACACAACACACCCAAAACACAAAACACCAAACACAACAACCAAAAACCCTAACACCCCAAAAACAAAAACTACCCAAACATAACACTACCCAAACCCACAAACACCCCAACACACAACAACCCAAACACAACACACCCAACACACAAAACACCCAAAACACAACAACCCAACACACTAACACACCCCAAAAACACAAAACCACCCAATACACAACACACCCCCCAACACAACAACCCCAAAAACACAACACACCCCAACACACAACACACCCAAACCAACCACCCAAACACAACACACCCAAACACAACACACCCCAAAACACAACAACCCAAACAAAACACACCCAACACACAACCACCCAAACAAAAACACCCAAAAACACAAAAACCCAAACACAAACACCCAAACACAAAAAACCCCAAACAAACACACCCAAACCCCCAAAAACACTCCAATACAAAACACACCCAAAACAAAAACACCCAACAACAACACACCCAACACACAACACACCCAAACACAACATACTCCAACCCTAACAACTCCCAAACACAAAACCACCCAAAACATAAAAAACCACCCAACACACAACCACCAAACACAACACACCCAAAAACTAACACACCCAACACAAACACACCCAACCCCACTAACACACCCAAACACAACACACTCCAACCACTAAACAAACCCAATACACAAAACCCCCAACACCAACACATCCAAACCAACACACCCAAACACAAAAACTCCAAACACAACACACCCAAACACAACATACAAAACACAACATCCCAACAACTAAAACCCAAACACAACACACCAACACCAACACACCCAACAAACCCCAACACTACCCAAAAACTAAAAACTACTCCAACACATAACCACCCAAAAACACAAAAAACCTACCCAACACACTAACACTACCCAACACATAAAAACTACCCAATAAAACACACCCAAACACACTAACACACCCAAAACCTAAACCCCTACCCAACACAAAAAACACCAACACACTAAAAACCCCAATCACAACAACCAAACACTAAAACACTCCAACACACAAAAAACACTCCAAAACACTAACACTACTCCCAATACCTAACCTACTCCAACACCTAACACTACTCCAAAAACACAAAACTATCCAACAACTAACACACTCCAACACCTAACATACTCCAATACACAAAAAACTACTCCAATTTAAAAACACTACCCAAACCTAACATACCCAACACACTAAAAATACCAAACACTAACACATCAACCACAACACACCCAATACAAAATACTCCAACACACTAACATACTCCCTACACTAACACTACCCAACACACAACACTACTCCAAACAAACACTACTCCAACACACTAACATACTCCAATCCAAACACCTCCAACACCTAAAAATACCCAAAACACTAACCCTCCAACACACTAAAAACACTCCCAATACACTAACACACCCAAAAACTAACCACTCCAAACACAACACTTTCTCCAAAACACTAAACTACTCCAATACACAACATCTCCAACACACTAACACTACCCTCCCTAACACACCCAAAACACAAAAACTACCCAACACACTAAACTACTCCCAAAACACTAACAACTCCAAAACACAACACTACCCAAAACACTACACTACTCCAAAACCAAACAACTCCAAAACATACACTACTCCAACACACTAACACACTCCAATACACTAACACTACTCCAAAACAAACATACCCAATACACTAACCTACTCCAAAACACAACACTACTCAAACAAACACTACTCCAATACACAAATAAACACACAACACTACTCCAAAAAACTAAAACTACCCAACCACTAAAAACTACCCAACACACAAAAACTACTCCAAAACCCCAAAAATACCCAAATAAAAACTACCCAACACACAACCTACCCAATACACTAAACTACCCAACACACTAAACACACCCCAAAACATAAAAACTACTCCAACCACAACATACTCCCAAAACACTAAACTACTCCAATACACTAACACACTCCAAAACAAAACCTACTCAACACCCCTAACACTCTCCAATACATAACACTACTCCAAACACTAAAACTACTCCAAAAAACACTAACACTACTCCCAAACACTAACACTACTCCCAAAACACTAAACACTACCCAAACACAACATACCCAAAAACACTAACATCTCCATACCTAACACACTCAAACACTAACACTATCCAACACACTAACACTACTCCAATACACTAACACTACTCCAACACACTAAAAAACTACCCCAAAACACTAACACTATCCCAAACACTAACACACTCCAAAACACTAACATACTCCAATCACCCCTACTCCAATACATAACTATCCAAAACCAACACTACTCCAAACACAACAATACTCCAACACGCTAACACTACTCCAATACATAACACTACTCCCAAAACACTAACACTACTCAAACACAAACCCTCCAATACACTAACACTACTCCAAACACAAAACTACTCCAATACACTAACATACTCCAATACACTAACATACCCCAAAATATAACACTACTCCAATACACAAACTCTCCAATACACAACACTACTCCAACCCCCACTAACACTATTTAGTTTACCAGCGATGTTTTTATTTTGACTCCAGTCAGACCATTTCCACGACAACTCCTTGTGCCAGTGTAATGTTTATTTAAAGAACAAAATGTTGATTTAGAAATTAAATTCAAAACAGATTTTTGCTTTTATTTTGAACATAGCTTGTCAAATAGGGAATATATTGTAATTTCGTGACATACCTAATCAATATCTAATTAGACAATTTTTGGACAAAATAAAATTAAAACAGTAGATCTTGCAGTTTACATCATTTAGAACTTAAAAAATTTGGTCTAGACACCCATAGGGAACTCATAGGCGGTTAATAAGGAAAAATAATACGAATAGCTAAAAGGTCAATAATGCAAATTGCTCAAAAAATGCAAATTAGCCCAGCAGTTTTGCACCCTTTGGATGGTAATTACATTTTAAGATAAAAACCCTTTCTGATCAAACAGTTCCCTTTTTTACTATAGGGATATAGGGGCGGCTCCGTGTAGACTAAAAATTAAGTACAAGAGTCAGCTAGACAATTTTTTTACTTCCACCAACTAGCTGTCACCATGGTGCATTTTGTGGAGAAGAATTTCCCTTTAGATAAGTCAAGTTCATTATAGCCTATATAGTAGGCTATAGAAATACCAGCTTTCCCATAAGACTTCAATACGAAGATTTTCCCAAATAAAAGGAAACAAAAATATAAAAAAAAGCAATACTGAAAAATTAAAAAATTCATTCAGAAAGGGGGAAAAAACCGGAAAGCCGAACCTGTCACCCCGCACCTATAGCACATTTACTAGGTAGACAAGGAAGGGGCCAAATTTTAACAGCAAAGCTACGCTACCTTTATTTAAACTATAGGATCGTTTCAGTAAATTTAAAATCTCATCGAGTGCGTATTTAATTAACATTACTTTAACGAGACGTAAAAAAATACACGTAAAAAGACAGTGAAGGTGAGAAATAAAGATAAATAATAGAACAAAATGAGGTCGTACAGGTGAATGCCCAGCTGCCCCTTTAAGGAAGGGGAGTTAGGCTGCTTCCCGACGGAGAACAAAACATGTCCTACATGGGGAGAGCATTACACCATATTGTGGGGGGGACAGGGGCCCCCGCGAAAAACAACAGGCACTTTAGAGAGGCCGTGCCTCAGCTGTGGTCTCGCTTCCCCGTGATTAGTAAAAGCAAAGCTCGCTTCCTTGATTTTCAAGAAAATTGTCTCTCATCGAGTGTGCTTATATTTTTTAAAAAAAATTATGGGTAATTGACGCAAAAATATACTTGGGAAAGACAGTGAAGATGAGAAAAAATGTATAAATGATGAAGATGAGTGGTTAAATCCACCCAGAGTATCCTACGGCAAATTTACCCGCCACGGAAATCTCCGGCCGTGGGGTTCGGGGTGAGGCAGGAGCCGGGAGCAAGCTGTTGCCTCTCCTGGGGCGGTTTAAAATGAAAAGTAAACATCGTACTTCTGGCGCGCTACTGGCATCCGAAAACACAACCTTCTGGATAACCAACCTCCCAGACCGCTACAAGGGCAAGTCGGTGACCACCTACCCAGCTGTTCTTACTTCCTTTCGGGTTGATAAATGGGTACCTGGGTAAACTGGGGAAGGTAACTGTGGTAACCCGGGAGTCACACTAGCCCTGTGTCCCGGGGTAACGGGTTCTCACCCACCACAGGCTCTAAGGGCTATGCCACGGAGATGAAACACCGCATGCCACGCGCAGCTTAGCGTATGCTCCCATCTTTACCTTTATCTATCTATCTATCGATCCATCTATCTATCTATCTATCTATCTATCTATCTATCTATCTATCTTTATTATCTATATTAAATTTTATATTATTTTATTATATATATATATATATATATATATTATATATATATTTTATATATATTATTATATAATATATATTATATATATATATATATATATATTTAATATATAGATTATATAAATTTTATATATATTTAATTTTAATAATATAAGTATAATTTTTATATATTATATAATTTTGATATATATTTATAATATTATTATTAAAATATATTATAATCTTATATATATTTTAATATATATATATATATATTTATATATTATATATATATATAATAAAATATATATATATTATATAAATTTATATATATAATATTATTTATATATTTTAATTATATATATTCTATTATATATATAAAATTTATATATTATATATAATATTATATATTATATATTTATATATATAATATATATATTATATTATATTTATAAATTTATATATATATATATTTATTATATATATATATATTATTTATACTATATATTTTTATATATATATATATTTTTTATATTATTTATATATAAATTATATATTTATATATAGTAATATATATTATTATAATAATATATTAAAATTATTATATTAATTATTTATATATTATTATATTTATATATTTATTATATATATATATATATATATAATATTATTTTATATATATTAAAATTATTTTTTCACCCATACATTCTTCATTTTTCGATGAGTGACACTGTTTTAAAAAGTATTATGTAGCTTTTAAAGAGAAAGATACGTCCGTCATAGTCGTATGTCTTGGTATGATTGACAGTTTCATGAAGCAGAATATTAAAATTATTTCTTTGTTTTTCATACATTTATATTTAATTTCTAATGAGTTCACCGACGACTCATGAATTTTGGTGAAGCTATCTTATTGTTCAACATTACTGAATCTCATGTTAACAATATCTAACTACAAACGCATTTAATCTTTCCTAAGGTTTCTTTAATATTTTTTGGGTTATGATCTTAGTCACCTGGCTAATATATGGCAAAATCTTGTAGCCTTATCATCTAAGCTCTCCAACAAACCTAGAGTCCTAAGCTAAATTTTAACAA
>JACEEZ010021247.1:21381-51001 GCA_016584305.1 Chionoecetes opilio | reverse complement strand
TGGATATGACACTCCCAAATACGCAACGAAAGCAAAAATATCCTACAATAGGGGATTATTTCACTACGCGCTGGACGCTGCATACGGCCCCGGGCCGTTGCGGGCCCCATTCATTGCTGAAATTGCTATCTATAGACTGGTTTATTGTATTAACAACTTTTACTTTTTAAAATGTTTTTTCTATAATATTTCAAAAAAAAAAACTTTTAAAACACACTAAAAAATGAAATTACGAGCTCTGAAAAAATGCACCCAATTAATATTTATTCAACTCTTCGCAATTTAAAACTTGCTAGTAACTTTTATGATTTACCCGTGTTACCGTGGAAACCTGGTTTTTGCAGTTTCCCCCGTGTTACCGGCAGTGGTGCCCCAAAGGGATAGAAATAGTATCTTGTGGTGATCCGGTTACCTGTCCCCCTTTTCCCTGGCAGTGGTGATCCGTGTCCTAAGTACTGGCGTGTAAACCCCGTGTCACCCAGTAAGCTGTGGACACCTCTGTTTTCACTTTGAAACAGTATGCTTAGGGGAACTTGCCCTAATCTAAGCCTGAAACTACAATACACAGATGCCAGCATGAATTTACTACCCTAAACACTAAGGGAGTCATTTTTTTTCTTTCGAAACGGGTTGCCTTAGTTAAATTTATGTACATGGTTAAGTAAAACTCAAAAAAAATGCCAGCAACTAAAAAAAGTCAGGAAACAAAAAGCCCCAAAAAGAACCCTAATCAATATTTTTTTGGAATTTCCAGGATCAAAATGGGGGACAAGAAAGTTAGCAAAAAAACAAAAAAAAAAATAATGAAAAGGGCCCCCCTATCATTTTTTTTTTTTGGGTTTTTTCCAAGTCAATGAAAAGGCTAGCAAGACCAAAAAACTAATGAAATCTGCAGTAAGAAATGATTAAAGGAGTTTGTACACAAGTTTTTCGACACTATAATTCGTACACCAAAAAGTTTTTTTTGCCTATATAAAAACCATATCGTTTGTACACTCACTCAGAGTTAAAACTTGAGACTAGTTTTACAAAACAAACCCCAGGTTTACAAAAAAACAAAATCAGAGAAAAACAACTTGCGTAGAAACCCTTCCCCTAAAAATACCCTCAAACGCCCCCAAATCAATATTTTTTCTTTTTTTTCCCAGAGTATAAATGGAAAGGAAAATAATGACCCCCAACTAATAAATTCCACAGCAAGATAAATCCCCCAATGTCCCCTAAGAAAAATTACCGGGAAAGGGAGCAGGACGAAGCTCCCCTATACTGGGATTTTTGAGAGGAGCTTTCTAGGTCTATTTGCTCTAATTACTCACAGTGCCTTTTTTGTATTTTTGTTAGTACTTAATTAATTTTTGTCTTGTTGTCTTTTTTTTTTTGGCCGTATGCCCCCGGGGTGATTTTAAAAATTTATTATTATTTTTTAATTTTAAGGTACCCTATAGACCCCCTCTATTCCCTATTATTAATTGAAATGGGGGATTTTCCCCCTATTTCAATTTTTTGCTTAGCATTAAGTTCATTCCCCCGTCTATATTTTATGTTTTTTTTTGTTTGTATCCTTTCGGTAGAATAAAGTATATTATTATTTTATTATTTTATTATTAAGGTCTGGAGGAGGGGGGGAAAGGGAAAGGGATCGCTAAAAGGAGGAGTCTTCAAAGGGAGCCAGATCAGAGGGGGGCACCCACCCCTCTTTTGTCATAGACAGCCTCCTTCCCCTCCCTAACTGCCTGCCCACCTCCACAAGACACCAGGTAAAGGAAAATGTTCTCCTTCCCCCTCAATATTCTGTCTGTTTGTTGTTTTTTGTCTGTTTGTGGTCGCCTGCCTGACCCCTGTCTGTCTGTGCTGTTTGTTGCCTGCCTGTCTGTCTCTGCTGTCTTTTTTGTATGTCCTCTCTCTCTTTTTTTATACTTCAAAGACAAAGGAAAAAAATGGACACACTCAATCTCCCCTTAAACGCCGGGGCCCCCAGAACGTAATTTCCATTGAAATTTGGGGGGCCCATTAGACGAGTTTTAGTGAAATAAGCAATATTTTATAGATATGACCTGTCTAGATCCATCCCTAACTAATTGGCTATTAATGATTTTCTTAATTTTTATAGTAAAACAACTATTTTCATACAACAAAGGAAAGACGGGCGTGAAGGGGTTTTAAAATAAAGTAACTTTTCTTTTCCCCCTAACACCAGGTAAAGAATGGACACTCAATCTACTTTAAAAAGAAAAAACTGAGCATTCATAACCCTAGTTAGTATCGAGACAAATTTGTATCACTCTTATTTTTTAAATTACTGAATGGTTTGTTTTTTGTGTTGTCTTCCCTTTAAAACAGCAGCCTTCCATACCTGCCTCCACCTGTTTTCGCTTCCCCCCCTTTTCCAAATAGGCCACAAAAAAGGGTTTTTTTTTTTATAGTAAGACGCCCGAAAAACCAATAAAAACTAGATTGGTTTCTCCCGTGCTTCTAGCTCTTTTTTTTACTCATCATGCCTCGCAGAAAAGCGTAAAAGCTTTTAAAGGCTCGAGAAGGGCTCTAAACAGGTCAAAATTGGCATTGAAGAACAATTTTACCCTTTTCAAAAACATGCTTATACGTCAACATAAAAACTTTTTTAAGTTAAATCTGACAAAACATAGATTTGCTATAAAAAAATTTTAAACTCTCAAAATTTTTAAAAATTGAAACATTAGTATGTGAATCTATTCGTTTAAATACACCCAAAAATGCATTTTTTTTTTTATATGGAATCTCAGATTTTGGCTGATACATTTTTATTTTTTTTTTATTTTTTTTTTTTTTTTATTTATTATTTATTTTTTTTTTTTTTTTTTTTTTGTGCCAAGCGCCTGGGCAGGGGTGCCCCAGGGTTCGGAGGGTAGGCTTGGGGGTTTACTTGGGGCTGCTGTGTGGTTTTGGCACTCGCCCGTGGTGGCGCAGGCAGGATTTTTATAGTGACGCCTGTGATTAGAGGCTCATGCCCCCCCCCTGGTCCTCGATGCACTCGCAATCGGGTAGATTTGATGGGAAAGGCATGGGGGTTCTTAGGCCACTGGGCGGTGCAAAAAGGTTTTGAGTTCCTTGGGGGACGAACTCGGGTCCCCGAGAACGCCAGTCGGAGACGCAAACCCATCCGCTCCCACCCCCCCCAAATGCTATAATTGCTAGATGTGAAGAAATCCCTGAAATTTGCGATGAAATCCATCGAAAAATGAGGAACCCCCCCTTCTTAAGGGGTAAGGAGTCTCCCTTCATATTAAAATTACATTGTGACTTATTAAACGTTATGCATTATTGACGCCAAATAAGAGTCACAGCATAATAGAATATTTTCCGGCAGGAGGGGGAATACAGAGGAAGAAAAAAAGGGAAAATTTTGGCTAATTGGGGGAAAGTGACTACATCAAAATCCTAATGTAAATAAAGGGGGAAAAAATACCTTTCCTTTAAAAAAAAATTGGGGAATAGAAAGGGAATTTTCCCTTTTAAGATAAAAAGGGGGAAATCAAAATACCCTACCCAAAAAAAAATAAATTGGGAGGGTTTAAAAAAATTTTTTGGGGGGGAAACCAAAATTTTCCTTTTTAAGGGGGAAAAAAATGTGAGGAATAATCAATTGCGCTTTTTTAATTTTTTTTAATTTTGTTTTTATATTAAAAAAGGGAAAAATTTAAAATTTTTTTTAATAAAAAATTATTTTAAAATGTTAAATTTAAAAATATTTTTATTTTTAATAGTTTTTATTTTTAAATTTTTTTTTAATATTAAAATTATCAAAATATTTAATAATAAATTTTTTTATATTAATATATTATATATATTATATATATTTTAAAAATATATATAAAATATATATATATATATATAATATTATATATATATATAATATATTTAAATAAAAAAAAAAAAAAAAAAAAAAAAGAAAAAAAATTTTTAAAAAAAAAAAAAAAAAAAAAAAAAAAAGAAAAAAAAAAAATAAAAAAATAAAATTAAAATAAAAAATATAAAAAAAATAATAAAAAATAAAAAAAAAAAAGAAAATAAAATAAAAATAAAAAAAAAAAAAGGAGAGAGAGAGAGAGAGAGGGGAAGAGAGGGGGGAAGAGGAAGAGAGAGGAGAGAGGGGAGAGAGACGAGAGAGGAGAGAGAGGAAAAAGAGAAAAGAGGAGAGAGAGAGACAAAAGAGAGGAGAGAGAGAGACAAAAAAGGGCGGAGAAAAAAAGGGGGGAGAGAGAAGAGAGAAAAAGGGAGGGAAAAAGGGGAGGAAAAGGAGGAGAAGGGGGAGAGAGAGAGAGAGGAGGAGGGGAAAAAAAATATTGCGTGCTTCTTTTTTGCGAAAAAAAAAATAGAATTATTTCTTGTAGGGATGCCCACCCATTGTTTATGAGCTTGTAGGTAGGTGAGGGAAGCTGACTGCTGTGGGTGATGACGGGGGCTCCCTGCGTCTATTTCTCTAGCTTGATGGGATGGGGAAAGTGTCCTTGTGGGGGCACTTTTTTGGCAAAAAAATCCTCCGGAAAACTCTCGCGGGGCCAGTTTCTCATAAACCTCATAAAAACAAATAGACCTATAAAAATAGAACCCCTTTAAACAAAAAAATTATGAATAATGTTTTAATGTACCGTGTATAATTCTTTTTTATTTTTTTTTCTTTAAATGGGGAAAAACCCTTTTCCGTTTGGGAAGGGTTCTTAAATTCTCCTTTTCTTTTCCCTCGATGGCGGGGGCTAAAACTTCTCGTTAGAATTCTTTTTTTCCCCTCCTGGGGTTCACCTTGACAACTTAGGTAACAAATGTTTAAAAATATTATTTAAAGTGTTAACGATCATATGCTTGGCAGAATTTAAGATTTTCGCCACAAATTTCATGACAAAAATTTTAAGACTTACCTGGGGTATTCCTTGAAAACCGGGGAGCGCGTTGCCTTTAAATGATTGCTTCCTTTTACTCCGGGAGGGGGTTGACAGTGGTGTTTAATTCTTTGGGGTGGAAAGGGAAACCCCACACACCCGGTAAAAAAGAGGTTGGCGAACTTTCGTCACGGGAGAAAAACCCCGTAAAGATAGTTAAAACGTTAAGTTAAAATAACTATCTAATGTTTTGTTTTTTTATTTTTTAATTGGGCCAAATGGCTTCCCAACTTGAGCCACGGGCACACAGGTCTTTTTAGCAGGAAATCGGAAAAAAGATTCCCGCGGATTGTCGCCCCCAGCCGCGATGCTCTTCTTTTCCTCGTGCTTTGGGGGCGGTTTGGACAACCCATACCTGCCCATGATGCAACTTTGGGGTTTTTGGGGTCTGTTTTGGGTACCAAGCATAAACATACTAAGTATCTCGATTCTGAAAAAAATAAAAATGAGGAAGCATTGAAATTAATTATACGGCGTAAAAATGTATATTTTTTTTCAGCAAAAGGAATTTGGTTACGTCAAAACTCACAAAAAATGGCATAAAACGTACATAAGGGGGGTTTTTTGAGGATAAAACCCCTCTTAAAAGTTTTTGGTTAAAATTTTGAAAGATTTAATTTTTTAAATGATAAACAATAAATAGTGGTTAATTTTTTTCTTTGTGAAATCCCCTGAAATTGATTTTTAGTAACAGCCTTCAGTGCAAAATTATCTCATGAGATGGGGGGGGGTTGAAAAATGTAAGGGGGCCCTGCTGAGTGCTCCGTCCCCATATACGCCCTGTCAAGCAATATGCATATCATATACAACAAAAAAATATCCGCCCATAGATATGTACCATTATAAGCCCTTTAAAAGTTACCATTTTCAACACGGTATTGGGCATTTTGCCACACTAAAACGTCATTTTGCCCAAAAAAGGGAATTCGCCCAAGCGGGGGGCTTTCGCCCACATTAGATTACAGTTGTAATCTTAAAAGGGGGAGATATAAAAAAAACAAGAATTTTTGGTAAAAAGTGTCTTTTTTCCCCCCTTGGGGGTTTTTTTTTCCGATCTTTTACAGATCCCTTCAGATCCTCTAAAAAGTAATTTTAAATAGGGGAGAATGCACCCCTTTACCCTCTCTGCCCCCCCCCCTTTAAAAAACCCCCTTGGACCCCCTCAAAAAAATTTTAAGTTTTTATAGTTTTAATAAAACTAACCCCCTAACCCCTATTTAATAAACCCCCTGGACCCCCCCAAAAAAAATTAATACTAATGGTAAAATTCTGTTCTCTCCCCTCTTAGGTCTCCTAGGAGATTTTTGAATGTTATAGTGAGGTTAGGTTTTGTTCCCCAAGGGTTTTGTTCCCAAAAGTTTTAAAGACCACAAAGTAAAATTTTTATCTTTTGGAGAATATACAGAGGGGGGGAGAGATCCTATTCCCAAAATTTTGAAAGCTTTTTCTATCTTATGGACCGTAACAGCTAAAAATTTTAAATTCCTGAATTTTTCTCGTTTTTTTTTCACAATTTAAATTATGACATGATTTTTTTTTTATATTAATAAAATTCTATTTTTTCTTAGTTTTTAAATTTTATTGTAATTATTACAATTCGAAATTTTGAATGTTTTTTCCATGTTTTAATATAATGTTTTTATGGGTTTTAATATAGTTATTACTACATGATTTGTGTATAATAATACTTTTGGGCAACCCGCTTTAGTGTGGGCCCAACAAACTCTAGATTTGGGGGAAATGACTTTCGGATGAGGGCAAATACGTAAACCCTCAAAATGATAAAATTACATGAAATAAATACGAATCCACAATTTTCAAGAAGAACTGGGCACGTGTAAAATCTAACACACTACACCTCCCCCGCATCTGGTTTGACATTATCACCCCTCTGTCTTGGAGACAAAATTAGGATTTTTTGAGGGTTGCGGGGACTCTGAACGCAAAGGTGGGGGAGAGACGCCACCATGAGTAGTCATCACTTCACGCTACTTAAGCTTCATCATTGACAAACTCCAACACTATATTGCACAGTATGCACTTCAGAGTATGCATTGACTTGGGGCTGAGGGTTTTAATTTCTTTTTGTATAGGGACACATGCTTTTAGAAGAGAACTTTAAACCCAGGGCGCAGATGTTTACTGCCCAGCGAACACCCCAAGAAACCCACTCCCTCCTGCATTTGAGACGTTTGAACGTGCTGATCTCATTGTATGTTTTAGCGTGTTTACGATGCCCTCGTTTTGCAGAAAAAAAAAAATTTTGTAAAAACAAAACCCTCACATGCTGTAAATTAAGGGGACCCACACATCTAGGGCCGAATCACTCAATTTTTAAAATTTCATTTATGGGTAAAATTTTTCTTTTGGGCCCACAACTAAGCGTAGTGTATATATATATATATTATAATATATATAAAAATATATATATATATATATATATATATATATATATATATATATATATAAAAATATAATATATATATATTATTTTTTATATATATAGTTTTTTTTTATATATATATATTATATATATATATATATATATATTTTTATATATATATATATATTAATTTTTTTTTTTATTATATAATATAATATAATATAAATTTTTTTTTTACAAGCTTTTTTTATTTAATAATATAATTATTTAAGGAATTTGTTCTTTGGCCAGAAACTCAATAGAGCCTTTTAAAACGCAAATAGAAAGCCTATTACCATTTCCCTTGCCAACCCAAAGTTTACCCCCCCCCCCTCCGGTTCCCCTACCGGCCACTGAAAAACCATCATAATTTTGGTATAAAAAAGAAAGAAAAAAAAATTTCCCCTGAAATAGTAATGATACGAACGTTTTTTATACCTCAATACTTTGGCAAGGATAAATAAAAGAGACAAAGTAAATTGATATTCAATAAGATAGGTATTTCGTTGTTTGCCAAAAAAACTTTTTTTTTTCTCCCACGGCCTACCCTCCGCCCTTTTTAATACAATCTCAAATTTTTTCACACTTTTTAAATTGCATACATATGTGTAAAAAAGCAGCGGGTTTTTATTTCAATGACAGGCAAATTTCTGGAATTTTTCTTATTATGATTTTTCTTATTTGGATATTACATTATTTTCAGAGTGGCATTTTAAACTTTTTTTTGGATGATAGGATAATTTCCCCTTTGTACTTTTTTGTTGAAAGTTACAGAATACCCTAAGCTAAATATTATCAAAAAAAAAAAAATCGTTTTAAATAGTTTCCCTATGACAGCATAAAAAAAAAAAAAAAAATAATCAAAAGAAAGAAACTTGGTCAGATAAAGTAAAATTTTACGAAAAATACGATGGAGTAAAAATTTTGGCCTAAAAGCAGCCTGGGGAAATGTTGGATCATTTGTTGGTGTCCCCTTGATAATAATGTTTAAACTCACACAAAGCATACTGGCGGCCACCGCAGATTCACGTCAACAAGGCCGCTGCTATACAAAGGAGTTCCAGGGCCCTTTTTTTCTTTATATTAAAAGTAAAAAACCAAAAAACTGCAACAAATGTGATAAAAACCCGAAAAAATTCATAATTATTTTTTACTGTCGGGGGGATGTATCTGGGCAGAAAGGAAACATATCTCGCCCAGTAAATATAACAATGGGGGCTTCGGGGAGTGTTTCCATAAAAGAATTCTTTAAATCGTTCAAATTTTAAACATAACTGATAAAAAAAAGTATCATGGGGCTTCACTTTGACTTTATAAAAATTTAAAACCCTTTACTTGATAACATAGATAAAATTATAACTGTTTTGGACCCCTGAATACTTATACCAATGATATCTATTATTTTAGTTAAAGGGATAGTATCACGAACAAAGCACCTCAATTATTTTTTTGATATTTCACTATTTTAATTTAAAACAACACAAAAAAACCCATACTACGAACCGAATATTTCATGGTGACATTAATAGATTTTTTTAAACTAACTACTTGAAATGGTAAATTTTTCTGATTTTTATGGTACACTTGTTTCCTTTACAATAGCCCATGGCCCCTTTGCGGGAGCGCGAGTAGCAAGTCCAGTATCAGTAGTCTTTGGTATGGTTTTGTTAGGGTTTAATTTTTTTTTAAAATTTTTTTTCATATTTTGGGAAAAAAAAAAAAAAAAAAGTTTCAACTGAAAAAGGTTAACAGATCAAATTTAAAAAAACATCAAAAATCACCCGAAAAAAAAATTTTTTCGTACCAAAAAAAGTTCGGTGTTTATCTGGAAATTAACCCAGTTTTATACACATATCATACTCAAAAGTAATGAAATAACAAAATTCCACAGTAAGGTAAAACCCATGTCGTCCACAATATTAATAGTCATTATTTTTTTAAATAATGCAGTTGCAGCAAAATTACTCTCAGCAACAAAAAAAAAAAAAAAAACTTAGTAAAAGAAAACGCCTACCCTTTAATACTCGATATTCAATTAACCTACAAATGCATAATATATACATCAAGTTTTGTTAGCCACTGACAAATATTCTCATCTATATTCTTTTAAGGCACATCATAAATTATACCACATATTAACATCAGTTGATAGGTTGTTCAAAATGAGTTCTCCAAGGTCCTGGTAGGCATACCTGTTTTCTATAGTGTTTGTTGTAAGGACACACTGCTCCACCAAAGCCTCTCCGTCTGCAACTCACCACCCTCAAAAGCCGCTCTTCCAGCTAGTAAGCGAACCCCCTGCGCCTATTCCAGCGCCAGTCCTCTATCTGCTAGTGGACCGTAGCTTAAGTGTGGCCAGACACTCGAAACCTTGTAAATTCTATTTATATGAAACTCATTGAATCGTTTGTCTTGATGTAATGTCTGTAATAGTTAAGTGGGTTGATCTTTGTACAACAAAACACCTTCGATGCAGTTGATTCTCTAACACAATTTTTTCAGCTCTATAACAACACAGACTACATCTGGCTTTTCCTCTCTTGTCCATTCGCTCATACAAGCTTTCCTATCGGTGTGTTCCTTTCAACTACTTTTCTTATTGCTAAGAAAGTGGATCATCATACATACCAAACCTTTCATAGACCTTTTCCTTGAAACATTTGTTGTTTATTCCTCACATGGTCCGGGAAGCGACCGGGTAGCCTAACTCAAACGTAAGCAAACAGATTTGGAGTAGCCTCCTCACCCCTAACAGCTGCTTCAGTGCCCAGTTGTACTTTCCACCACAAGTTTTATATCACACCCACCTATGACTCGCAAACCATCCACGAGGGACGACAAGAGCGTTGCGTCCAACCCCGTCGCTTCACTATGAAAGGAATGTCATTTATTCTTCTTTAAAAAAATGATATAACTTTTTTAACACATGACATAATTTTTCTTTTTGCCTGTAGCTTAACAGCCGCCAGACCACACAGAACCGTCACATGGTGAACGGTGAACCCAAATACGTGTAACTAGTACAGTGCTCGACCAACCATTCTCGCCCACACAAATGACTCATCTCCGTCTCTTACCATTGATGACGAAAACTTGGTTTTTATTTACATTGTTTCCCTCATGTAATACTCACAACAATAGATTTTAAATATCCTCAACTTTGTATACATTCATGCTTTCATCACATGAACAATTTTTGCCTGGGAACATTATCATAGGCTTTGTGAAGTCTACAAAACCCACAAACAATCTAATTCTCTTAAGCCTAGCTGTGTTTGTAATAAGTTTGAGCATCACTATTGTTTTCCAACATCCACTTTTCGTTGTCCTCCTCTGCTTGGATCTTTATCGGGTTTGAACCACTGACTCAAGCGAATCGCACCAAACCACTCGTATAATTTGGCAATGACATTTATGACACTTATTCCACGATAGTTATTATGATTGGGTTTATCTCTTTTCTTAAAAATTACAAAGATATTCGCTCTAACTCATGCATCATGACATACTCCAGACATAAAAACGTTGTTGAATAAAGAAGTGGTAAGGGCAAAAATCCTTTGAGCTGGGCAAAGTGTGAACACATTATCTGGGGGGATTAATTCTCTTGGCAAACACCCAGTCGACTTTCATCCTTCGTATCTGATTTTGTACCTCTGAGAGAGATATGGGTTCGTCCAGACAGGGATGCTAACATCTGTAGTCACCTTCGGTTTCTCATAATAAGTAGCTCGTGGAGGGTTCAGTACTTCCTCAATGTGGTTCCCTAATATCTGCATCACTTGGTAAAGTACAATCACCATAACCTGCTACATCATAGTCACCCTTCCAATTAATGGGCTTTCTATACCGCTTGAATTCGTCCTCGCCTCCACCGCCTCTCCCATCTCCCTTAATCATCCCATCTACACGCACGTATCTCCTCATCCTCGGTAACCCTGCCTCTTTGCTTCTGCTCTTCTGCTTTCTGCAAAGCCTTCTGATAAGTTTCTGACTAAGAATTTAAATTCATCATCCCGTATTGACATGACCATTTGTTGTATGATGATTTCCCAAAAAGCTATCATATTGATATTAATAGTGAACTTGAGGAGGCTTTTCGATCAATCTAGACCTCCTCGCCCTTCCAAGCAGTGCTGCGTGGCCTCCTAGTGACGTTTGCCCTAACACGTACGTTACCAAGGTTAACCCCTGTGCTAGTGGACTCTATGGTTTTTATAGGGGCATGGTCAGAAGGGAGGGTCACTATGATGCATTCAAGAAAAATCATTACAGAATCTAATAGCTGGGATGATACAATCCACACATCAACTCCAGAATATTCTTATAAATCCCGTATTGCGGTACGTCAGCATTTAGAGGAACAGTTGGGAAATATACCTGTCCCTAAAGAGGATAGAACCATGGAAGTTCTTTAATTGAGAAGAATAGGAATGAGTAAGCTAACTGAAACTACCACTAAACCTTAATCAATCCTGGACGTTACTGGATATATCTCGCTGGGGCGGGCAATATCAAACATCTCCCTATGGCTTTAGGAGAAACAAATTACGTGGAGACAAAGTAATCAGATGTTCAGTCTGATGCTAAGTAATTTTAATTTATCAAGTTTTTAGTGTTTAGTAGTATTAGGTGGAACGAGGAGAAAGAAGAGGAACATTTGTAGATACGGGCAAGGCAAATACACGTACAGGAAATCAAACACCAAAACACTAACATTTCCAGATAGCGTTCCCGCCATACACCAACAACGAACAACGGATCCATTTCCCTCCCTAGTATGTCCTCCGCAATGCTTGAACAAACTACGAAACAACGCTTTGAAAACACCGTAATTCAAACGGCCGACTGGATCACCTTATTTTTCACACGGCCTAGCCAAACGCAAACAAAAAAGTACAAAATGCCCGCTTTGTGGAAAAACGTCAACATTTTCTGAATTCCATCGGTTTGTGGCCCACTTTTATTAAGTTTACGAGATATACAATTTGCACACTTGTATATAAGCAATTGTAATTGCAAATAAATTGGATACACAATGGATGTTATAAGATAAGAGAATTTATTCAACGGATTCAAACGAATATTGTTTCTGTGTTTGACAAGTGTATTTATTCGTGTACATATTTACTTTTTCTTATTTTTAGGCAATATTTGATTATATATCACTTATCATAGTCCCTTAGGACGGCTCGATATTATCTATCACAAATATTTTTTCCAGGGGCGCCAAGAAGCAAACGTGAGTCACAGCTAATGGTGGATATGGCGATATTTTAATGATAAAAGATATTTTGATGATAGAAAAGAATAATGATAATATGAAAAACAATACAATACTAATAACCATAATACCAATGAATATATGTTTGAAAAAATATCATTATATAAAAAGGTTAATAATAGTACCAATAAATATATTATATGACAATTCTAATGATAAAAGTATAGTAAACTACAATGCTATGAAGTGACGTTGTGACAGGTGGTGACAGGTGGTGAGGAACATACGGGACTGAGGATAAATGTTTGTAATGTTATATTCCCGTGAAGCAGCCTTTGAGCAAAGCTGACACAAGGATGATAATCTGCACTTTCTCAGCGATTATTCCTACATCATCTAAGTACCGACAGTAATGGTGATAATAGTAATGATGTTATAATTTAATATTGAATAAAATTAATAATACTGTTATTATTTTCAATAATAATACTAAAATATACTAATAATAATAAAGATAATAATAATTATGATAATAGCAATGAAAAGAAACAATAGATCGTAACTATAGTTCAAAACACACCACACAAACCAACATACACTTACACACAAACAACACACACTAACACCACACTACCATACACATACACATACCACACACACACACACACACACACACACACTTCCACACACCACTCACACACACACTCACCCACACACACACAATACATACATACACACACACCACTGTCTCCTTACACTGGTTTGCAGTTCAAATCTCCTTACACTGGTTTGCAGTTCAAATCTCCTGCCGCTTCGTAATCTTCGTATATTTGCTGGGGCCACCAAACTAGTGTCTTCTAGTGTTCAATCATCTCATTTTCACGTGTTTTGAGTAAATATTCATTTAGTACAACTAATTATATATACAACAAGTAAATACGTACGTATAGGCATGTGGTCCACCATTAACCAGTAAAGCTAAGGTTCCGCAGAGTAGGTGCACCCCTGACCACCAGCCAGCCCCTCACACCGCTAACGACTGTTGTTCCTTGAATCTATTAATCATTGGTTTTTCGGGAGGGGGAGGGCCTCCAATCATTATGTTTAGTTATTATTCACTCCAGATGGTATCCACAAATAGGAAGGAAGCCTATTGTTTAGTTGAGAGGGAGGAATAGAAGTTTCTGGTTAATATGTTCAAATATATCTTTTCCTTTTCATTATTTAGTGGGCGCTCCATACTCAGTGGTAAAGTGTTGCTGGTTTTTATGCAAAAAAAAAACAACACTGGGTTCGAATCCCCCACACTAGTAATAAAAGTGATCTTTTACGACCTTGGACCCAGCTCCTCCCCGTCCATGGATCAGCCTCTCTTTATTTTTTTGTTGTGCCCTAATTTGTAGGGATATTAATTTTTTCAACTTTTATTTGGAAACGTCCAGTGTTGTTGTTTTTTGTTATCAAAATCAAATAAATTCAATTAAGTGATATTTAAATTACAGTTTGTTGCTTAAAATAAGCTTAAAATATTTCTGTGTTGGTGTGGCACAAGTGGCGTTTTGGGGGCGCGCGTCACAGCTGAGGGCGACAGGTAACATACACTTATAGTAACTCTAATACCAACCTGCAACTTTTTATTAATTTACATGTATGTTCAATTCATTGCAAAATAATTTGACAAAATGACCAATGAACAGCATAATGAGAGTGGAAAAAAAAACGATTCGCAGGAGTAAGTTTCCAGAAGTGTTCCAGTCCTCTCTTCACAACGCCTTTCATCTCATTCACAACACCTAGATGAATTAAGCAAGCAGAAAACTGAGGCATTTATAATCCTAGCTAGTGATCGCAGACATATTTATCACTCTTATTTTTAATCACCTGAATATGTTTGTTGTTGTGTTGTCTGTACTTCCTCTAACACAGCAGCCTCATGACCTGCCCTCCACCTGCCTCGCTCGTTCGTAAAATCCGTTGTTGTGGTCGTTTATTCTGAGGGGGGGGGGGCGAAATCAATTACTACAATTTTCCAAAAATAATGCTACCTACCCCTCAAAAATTGAACAAAACCATCTCCACATTCCTAAATGAAAGTTTTTTCACCCCAGTCGAACGAACCGAACCATAATTAGACACACACCATATTAAACTTCCCATCCTACGGCATCTCAGTTACCCCATTCAAAAAACCATGATCTACTATAAGATACGTCTTCCTAACTCATTCTTTTATTTATTTGTACTAATAATTTTACCTAAAAAACACTTTTCAAATATAAAGACTCTATACCTAAAGCCCTTATTTCTGACATAATTTTACAATTCAAATGTTCTAGCTGTTACGGCTAGATACGTCGGCGAGACGCAATGAAATCTAACCCTTAGGCTTTCTGAGCATAAAGGTGTTTCTTCTGCACGTACTGGTCGACCCATTGTCTTCACCTTCGCCAATCTTGCAATCCGCTCACATTCACATGATTTATGATCACCCTTTTTCTATGAAATGACTTTAGTTCCTATCCAAGGCACACTACCCAGTGACATTAAATTATTAGAATCCATACACATCAAGCATTTGTCTCTGCTTAATAAAACCAAGTCACTTCACCAGTTACATATACTCAAGTGATTTCACACATCCGTTTCGATGTCGACTCTCCGTTTCGATCGCCACACACTACCGAAATGTTAACCCCGCAAACTATTGTTCATTCAGTCCCTCTGCACTCAGACAGCATACACCACCAAGGTCCTTTAATGTATAATTGGTATTTTGATTTATTATTTATTATTTTTTAGCTTAATATAGGATCATTTTATTGTTTGAAAAATTCTTTTAGATGTTCGCTTTTTAGCAGTAGAGTATATTTATTTTTTTAAACTATTTTACCTGATGATGCCAATTGTCTTTTGGGCGAAACGTTGCGCATAAACAACCGCAAAATGACGAGTGTCTTTGGTCACCCCCTGAAATGTCAAGATGTATCTACCTAGGAATGACCAACTATATATTATATATCGTTAAACGTGATAGCTGTTCACAGCGTTTATTATCTTCTTAAAGCTATTTTCTCTTTTTCTTAAGAGTGTCCCTTATTCTCTTTTGTGTAATCACTTTTATGACTTTCGTCCGTAGCTTGTCATGTTTGCTGTATCGCTGACTCGGGTCTAAGGTAACTACAAAAACAGAAAACCAACAACCTCTTTCTCCGTAAGCAGCCCAAGCCAGACAAGGAGACAAAACAAAAGTCCCATGTCGTATATGGTCACATGCCAAAGAGGAAATCTGGTGAAGTCCTCTCCCCTCATCCTACATCGGCATGACCGAAACGAAGCTGTCCAGACGTCTTCTTGCCACCTAGCTTCCGGCGCCCTCAAACAGTCACCTTATTAGAACCCATGGCATCCTCATAAGAAAATTTCTAGAAGAAAATACAGAATTGGTTGCTGTGTGCAGATGTGCGGGCGACTTCCCATCCGAAAGCGCTGTACATAAAAGAGATCAATCCCAAACTTAACGTAGCAGGCAAAACGACCTACAAGCTCTAACCCAGCATGAAAAAAAAAAGAAGCAATAACAGCCTACTCACAGAAAAGCCCAAGCGAGACCAAACAACTAATCAGCGTCACCCACGTAGAAGACGAGAAGCAAGCTATCTACAACACCGGTTTCCGCTAATAGGCTGCGTGGCAGGCAGACCGGCTATAAAAAAGCGCTTCAACCTCGCATCTTATCATGTTCACCTCAAATCCTGGAGGAGAAAACATCTTCCACATGCTGCCTGAAGAAGGGTTCTTAGACCGAAATCCCAGGGGGGGGGGGGGGGGGGGAGATAACGCAAACATGACAAGCTACGGGCGAAGTCATAACAGGTGATTACAGCAGAGATAAGACACTCTTAAGACAAAGAGAAAATTCTTTAGACGCATAATAAACGATGACTAGCTATCACTTTTACGAGATCTGTCTCAGAGAAAATCCTCCTGCACGTATATACTCTATATATATACATAATACAGATACATATACATATACTATACATATACATATATATATTATATGTATAGGATATATATAACAATACTCGAACACCCTGAAGGGAACATCAACAAGTCATTACTTCCTACCCCTTTAACAACAACACAGTACTTATTCTCAAAAATAATCCCAAACAACAATTCAATCCTCCGTACATTTATTACACAAATACGGAAATACTCTACTAGACTAATTAGTCCCAAACTATCCTAAAAACGATCCGGTTTTTCTTAAGTTTTTCCCCGAACGACGTGGCTTCCCGTTCCCTTGCGGGTTTTTTCCCGTGCGACAGGCTAGCCTCCCCATTCGGTTCTGAAGCAACGACCTCGTCCCGATTCGAATGGCGGCACGTCCCGTTTCGAATGTGGATGAATGATTTCCGTGAACCCCACTGAAGGAACCACACCTCCAAGGGAGGTGCCACACATCATCTACGTCTCCTCGTCCTTGCTCAAGCTTGACTCGTCTCCGAACAGGTTTCTGATATACGCCGCACTGTTCTACCATCCAACAACTCACCTTGAATGATACTGGCCGGATTTCTTGAACATTATACCGGCGAACCACTGTGGACCAGAACTAAAAATTCACAACATATACATTATCACCCACTCACCACCTCACGAGTTTTTGGCTGTTCCGATCATGATAGTATCCTGCTTTTTTATACAAACCCCTTCGTTACATCTGGACGTAACGTCTAACAAGTTTTCTTAATTTTCTTCCATTTAAAATTCAGGCAGGAGAAACTTCTGTAGTGGTTTGTGGAGTAACACGATAGCGTAACAAAAACTTCTTACTCTTGACTCAATGAACCACACGCTAGTTTTCCCTATTGAGCTTTTTAAAAATGTTCACTGCATTTTTCGCCAAACCATTTGAAGCTGGGTGATAGGGAGGATGTTTTAATAATGAACAATACCATTTTGTTTCATAATGCTTCGATTCCTCGCTGGCCAAAATTCCGTCCATTATCCGTACTACTGTCTCCGGAGACCTTGTGATGCCAAAAGTCCCCTGTAATTTCTCAATGGGGTATTGATGTAGTGGCAGAATGAGTAGGGTGAACATCCATCCATTTAGAATGATCATCACTAATTACCAGAAACATTTTGCCCATAATGGGTCTTGCGTAATCTATTGTATCCTTGAACCGATGGGCTTCTCTGGCCATTCCCATGTTTGAAGAGTGCTTCGGAGGCGAGATTTCTCGACTGTTGTCCACTGCTGATACTGCTGCACTGTTGTTTCAATTTCTTTTCCAGTTTTGGCCACCACACATAACTACGTGCCATACCTTTCATCGTGATACTCCGGATGCATTTCATGCAGCTCAGCCAACACACTCTTCCCTTCTAGCTCCGGCACCACAACTCTTGATCCCCATATATCACCGCCATCTGTATCTTAGCTCATCTTTCCTCCTAAATAAGGTTTTCTCTGCTTCTAATCTCACGAACCTCATGCCACCCATACAGGACATGGTTCCTTTACTTTGGAGAGTGGGTGTGGGGTCCCCTCTCCGTCCACCGTCTGATATCCTTCACTGTAACTGGCGAACTATCCAGATGCTCCCTAATACGTACACTTATCTCCCGGCACTGGTGTAGTACCTTGGGCTTCTGGAAGAGGCAAACGACTGATGGAGCTCAGCTATGTGCAATATATTTCCCAGTTTGTGTGTGATGGTGTAATCATAACGCTGATAAGGAAGTGCCCAACGTTGTCTGCGACTTGAAGCCATGACATGTACTGGCGATTTTCCACCTGAACAACTCTTAAGGGGTTGATGATCAGAAAATAATCTCAAAATGGACGCCCAAATAAATAATTATGAAATGTGTTTAACCCCAAAAACCACTGCCAACTTTCTTTTCTATATGAGCATGACTTTCGTTCAGCTGAACTTAAGGTTCGTGATGCTATGCAATAGGTCTCATCCTCACCATTTTTTCATGCGATTGAAAGCACCACCCCCCACCCCATGTGGGGAGGCATCACATGTTAGTAAGGAGTGGACTTGCTGCTGTCGTAGTGCACCATGTATTTGGGAATTCGCCAACATTTGCCTTAGAAAACGACAGTGCCCTTGTTCGCTGCGCCCACTGGCCACAGAACCATCTTTCCAGGGTGAGTAGCCTATAAAGGGGCGAAAACACAGTCTAGAGGGTTTGAAAAATCTCCCTATAATTGCTCAGTCCTAGATATAGATTTCAGCTCTGTCACGTTCCTAGTGTACTGCATCCAAAATTGGCTCTAGACCTTCTCATCGTAGTTGAATCCTCTGCATTTATTTTATGGCCTCGTAATGACTTCAGGTGCCTGGAAAACACACTTTGCCAATTTTTAACTTCACACAAGCTTCAGCCATACGCCTCAATACTTCTTAAGTTCAGCATGTGATCTTCCTCATTTTTTCCTGTTACATAATGTCGTCTAAATATACTACAACTTGGGAATACCTTGCAGCAAGTTTTGCATCATCCGTTTGGAAAATCCGGCGCAGTGATATCCCGTAAGGTAATCTGTTGTATCTGAACAGCCCTTATGAAGTGTTTTCGTCACGTAGTTCTTGGATTTTCAGCATCTAACGCTGTTGTGAATAAGCGTGCGAGAGGTCCAGCCTCGAAAAGTCTTGCCTCCTGCCAGGTTTGGATAGTAAATCTTCTATCCTTGAATCGGGTACTATCTACTTTAGTTACTTGGTGGACAGTAATCTTATAGTCAACACAAATCCTTAAGATTTGTCTTTCCTCACTATAGGAACGAATTGCGCTGCTCCCATCGGAAAATTGCACTGGTTTTTCATTACCCCATCACTCACCAGTCGTTCCAGCTCCATCTCTACCTTTTTCCCCTCAAAGCGTAAGGTAACGACGAGCTTGAAAAACCTGGGTCGAGCGTCCTTAGCCACGTGGATCACAGCCCTTGCAACCCTTACGGCCCGCTCTTGCGTTGAACACATTTGTAATTGTTCGAATAACACTTATCACAACTAGTTTCACAGTTTATACACGGCTCCCCAATTCAGTTTGATTTGGACGTAGCCAGTTTACGGCCCCAGTAGTTTAGGTCCGTCACCTTCAACTACACCAATGATAGAGCTCGTACTGGTGTTATCATCTACATCCACATCCCTTTCCCCAGTACCTTAATTATCTCACCCCTATAAATACGCAACACAGACATCACACGTTTCAAGCAGGTTTTCAACATTACCTTTCCAAATACAATCATATGCCTTCCTTACTCAAAAAATTGATACTGTCAATGCCTTCTTCCACCCTCTACTTTCCTCCACTTTAGCATTTTAAACTATTTTTATCTCCTTACTATCGCACACTTTTGCTAATGCCCTACTTTCCCTACACACATATATAACAGGTGGAGCCGAACAAAGAAAACGACAGTCCGTGAGCCTATGCTGACCCCCGCACCTGTAAGCACTTATGCCTAGGGCCAAAACTGCTTTCGCTGACTGTCCTCACTTCTCTCTTCACTCCGCCACTCCTGAAACCTTTATTCACGTGACGGGGCTTGCTGCTCCCCCTTGCATGTTGTAAGTCGTGCGTGGTCCCTCGCCGCTGCGTCCATCGCCAGCGCCGTTGCCTCTGCTTTCGGTAAGTCCAAATCGCCGTCTGTCACAACCTGTCTTTGTATTTTCTTGTCGCGATCTCGCAAACAAGGGCGATCCGAAGCCTATCAGACAGCTGAGCTCCGTGTTCCTCAGTGCTTCAGCCCAGCTTACGGAGACCGGCAATGAAAGTCGACACAGACTCACTTGGTTGCTATGAAACGAGAGTTAACTTTAATCGTTTATGATGACTGATGGCTTCGGACACAGTGATTCTCCAAGAGTGTCTTCAGGATCACGGTAGGGATTTATCGGCAGGCTTGAGAGGTAGGCACAAAGGACCGAATTAACTCTTAGGTTCTTGCCCCACACAGCGGCTAACAATGTGGCTTTCTCTCTTTTTTTCTTCCACAATATCGTTGGCTACGAGAATGCCAGAACGTTCCACATATTGCGTCCACACCTCCGGTTTCTTGGATTATCAGCTTCTATTCTGACAATGGTCGCCATGGTGGTTATTATCCTCGTCCCGCCAATGTTATACTCCAAGTTTTCAGTTTTAAGTGGCAAACCAAAAACGTACTTGTAGGATTTTTGCCGAGTACCAGAGGCGGAGTTTTCGCCGACGTGGTTAGAGAATAATCCTGCCGCTGGGTCCCTAAGCTAGTGCTGACCAAAACTAGCTGACTCTACGGACATATTCGAACCCCTGGTAGACCACTTCCTACCCACAACATCTCAAACCCTGAAGGAAACTCAGGTTCAACAAGTCATTACACGTTTCAAAATAATTATATTCTCTATATCGGTCATACTTAAGAAATAATGTAAATGAAATGCGGAAATGGGTGCTGATGACTGATATGAGATGAAGGAGGGAGGGGGAAGGAAAGACAATGAATTGGTATAAAACGGGGTCCACGGTGTAACAGGTGTTTAGCCGGGTCAGTTTGGTGTGTGTCGAGGGTGGGGGTACAGGGGGGTGAGAGAGAGCGCGAGAGCGCGCGAGAGAGCGCGAGCGCGAGCGAGAGTCGAGAGCGAGAGCGAGAGCGAGAGCGAGAGCGAAGAGAGTGCGAGTGCGAGTGCGAGTGCGAGTGCGAGTGCGAGTTGCGAGTGCGAGTGCGAGTTGCGAGTGCGAGTGCGAGTGCGAGTGCGAGTGCGAGTGCGAGAGCGAGACGAGAGCGAGAGCGAGAGCGAGGCGAGAGCGAGAGCGAGAGCGAGAGCGAGAGCGGAGCGGAGCGAGAGCGGAGCGAGAGCGAGAGGAGAAAGAGAGAGAAAGAGTGGTAAGTGTGAGAACGAGAGGTCTGGAGGGGTGAGGTGTGCCCCAGGGTTTACCTTCCTTCGAGAAAGGTGGAGGAAGGCACACCTGTGACCTTGAACTTTTTTTTTTGTCTCTTTCTTCATCACAAAAATTGAATGAAATATTTCATATATTGATTATAACGGACCGTGAATGTTTGTTTGATGACTTGTTGAACAAGTACACACATTATTTCCCTTGTTACTCATTAAATGTAAGCTGCGAGAGAGAGGGAGAGAGAGAGAGAGAGAGAGAGAGAGAGAGAGAGAGAGAGAGAGAAGAGAGAGAGAGAGAGAGAGAGGTTTTACCTCTCTCTCGGTAGATGCCGGTAGATGCGGTAGATGTCGGTAGATGTCGGTAGATGCGGCGGGGACGAGCCCCCGCAGCAATAGCTGAACCTGCCGGGTCGGGAGGTGCCGTTTAAGGCCCGCGCTGTACGAGCACCGCACCGCCGACACGACGAGCGGGTGCTCCAATACAGGGTCCAGGGGGAGGCCAGTGGGGTATCCAACAAGGACACCTCTCCTGCTGGTCTCCCTCCTTGCCAACACGAGGCCCCGTGGTTGGCAGAATCAGAATATAAAAAGAGAAAGCAGGAGATGGGGAAGTGGGGACAGGGAGAAGAATAGATGGGTGAGAGAAAGGAGGCTAGTAAGAGAAAAAGTCTCCGGGGCTTGACCCAGGTGCTGTATGTGTTTGTATGTTTTTGTTGCGAGTCGATCTCGACCTAACGACACGCTTCCCCATCTCGCACGAGCAAACAGAAACCACTCTGGGGCGGCTTGGCAGGACATGGGCCTCGGAAGATGGTGCTCCGGACACACCCAGGACAACTCCGCGCCCACCCCCGCCGCCCACCAGTTCTTCAGTTTTGGTTTTTGTTCTTTTGTTCTTTCTTCAGATTTGACTTGTTTTCTTCTTCTCTTCGTTCTTCTTTCTTCTTCTCTTCTTTCTTCTTATCTTGTTTTTGTTGTTGGTGTTGTTGTTTATTTCTTGTCTTGTTTTGGGTTTGTTTTGCTTTTTTTTCTGTCACTGCCATGTACGCGCGCACACCCCGATACTCCTCGGCACCCCGCACGGGCGGCTGGCGTCATTTCTCCACTACATCTCTCGCGTTCCAACATATACAAACAGGAGGAAGGAAATTGTGAAAAATTTAGTGAAAGAAGTCTGAGATTAAAAGTGTTTTTTTTGTTTTGTTATAATTTTTTCAGAGATTGGACAGAGGAAGAAGGACTCCGTAGAGCGGAGGGACCTACAGTTTTACGTGGGATCCGAACCACTGATAGAGAGGGGAAGGCGAGCGGAACGGAGTGGATTGTAGGAGTATAAAGTTTTGCAGCAGCGTAAAAAAAAGGGTAAGATTACCTCCGTATAGCAGAGGGGTCATTGGATTTAATGTGGCCTCGTCCGAACCACGGTAGGATAGTAGCAGTGAGATAGAGGAGGGGAGGGGGTGGGAAGTGGAACGGAGTGGATTGTAGGAGTAAAAAGTTTGTAGTAGCATAAAAGGGGGGACAGGATACCTTCGTAGAGCGAAGGGGTCATTGGAATTTATGTGGCCTCGTCCGAACCACGGAAGGAGAGTGAGAGTAGTGAGAAGGACAACGGAGAGAATTACGACCGAATTTGCTTCCCACCGACCGACAAAAGTTTACAACCCGACGGACGATCCAAAGACAACCAGTCTTCATCCCCGCTGTGTGTGGTGGTGAAACCAGGTCTGCCCCGCGGGTGTGGAGGCGTCGGTGATGACGCAAGGGTCGCACNTTTTTAAAAATTTAGGGGGGGGGAATTTTTTTTTCCTTTTAAAAAAAAAATTAAAAATTCCCAAAAAAAAATTTTAAAAAACTTTTTTTTAAGGGGGAAAACAAAAAAATATGGGGGTTTTAAATTTTAAAAAAAATTTTCTTTAGCGTTTTGTTTTTTAACCCCTTTAAATTTTTTTTTTTGGGATTGGGCGGGCCCCTTTAAAAAAAAAAGGGGAAAAAAAGTTTTTTCTATTTTTTTTGGGGACTTAAAAAAAAAATCTGCATTAAATTTAAATTTTAAAAAAAAAAAAATATTTTTAAATTTCAAATTTTTTCTAAAAAGGAAAAATTTTTTTTTAATTAAAAATTTTAAGAAGGGGTTTTTTAGAGATACAAAAAAAAATGAAAAAAAAGGGGAATAATAAAACCTTTTAAAATTTTTTTAAAAAATTTTTTTTTCCTTTCCCCCCCCTTTTTATTCCTTTTTTCTTTTTCCTTTTCCCCGGGGCCCCCCTTTATAATAAAAAAAAATTCCTTCAAAGATAATCTCCCCTTTCATATTTTCTATTTTTTTGACGAAAGGGTTTCCAAACCCAAAAAAATTAAAGGCCCTTTTTTAATTAACCCCAAAAATTTTTTTTATTACAAAAAAAAAAAAAAAAAAAACATGAATTTAAATTTTTTTAAAATTTTAACCAACATTTTAAAAAAAAAAAAAATTTTTTAATTTAATTTCCAAAAGGGGCTTTTTTTAAAAAAAAAAAATATTGAAATTCCGGGAAAAAAACAAAATTAAAATTTTTCATATTTTTACTAAAAAACTTTTACCATTTTTAAAAAAAATTTTTTTTGGCAAAATTTTATTGAAAAAAAAAAGGGCCCTTTTCCCCCTTTTACCTTTTTTTTTTCCCCAATTTTCTTTACCCCTTAAAAAATAAATTAAAAAATTTTTTTTAAAAAAAAAAAAAAATAGCCTTTTTAATTTTTTAAAACAAAAAATAAAAAAAAAAATGTTCCTTTTTATATAACAAAAAAAAAAATATATTTTTTTAAAAATTTGAAAAAAAAAAAAATGTCCCGGCAAATATTTTTTTTTTTTCCACTCAATTATTACCACTATTTAATCATAGGAACAAAGATAATAAGATACAGAGTGAATCTTTTTTACAGACCTATACTATTTTCACAAATTTGGAAGGGGTTTCATGTAAATATAGTAAATATTCTTAAAATTAAAGTGCTTTAAATATGGACTTTTACACGAAACAAATCATGCAAAGGCACCTTTTGAAGGACTCTTATTCCAAAATAAGCTTCTTTGAGAAAACGGTATATACATTTTTTAGATGATAGAGAACTATCTCTGCTGAAAAGTGCGCGAATGATGTCAGTTTAAAAGAAAAGTATTTTGTAAGTGCCAGTATAATATTTTCGTCATATTTAATCATCAATCTTTTTTGTTTATTACTATTAAGATTTTTATGTTGAGTGGCTGGGCTTAGAACGGCCGTTAGTATATTCTTAAAAAAGAATATGAAATCAAATGATTTTGAAAACAAAAATAAAAATGTCAAGTTTAAGCTTGTGTAACCCAACCGAAAAATGCATTAAACAAATTAAACATTAAACATTAGGAAACCGAGTGTATTCTATAGAATTCAACATTCAATTTTGTATTCGCGGATAATGTGAATGAGATATAAGCCTTGACTTATTCCCGCGGGCCCACAATTTGAAGACAAAAAATACTACTCTTTGAAAGGCTGTATCTCAAAAACCCCAAAAATGGTAGAAAAGAGTCACAAGGTGTCATTTTGGCCGGAATAGGTCATTCTTTTGTGATTAGAGCCATTCATATTTTTGTCCGTACATTTCCTTCTTATAGTTGAAAAAAAAATCGCATTCTAATTTCGATTTATGTTTTCTGGACGTAGTTTTTTACGTAGATTTCAATGATTTTCATCAGATCTGTGATACCTTTTTTTTCTTCATAGAAACGCAAGGGGGTAAAAAATTACAAACCATTTTCCAAAATTTTCAAATAATTTTATAAAAATATATTCTAAAAAACGCAAGGAAAATGTTATTTAATGATGCCCAAAATTTCAATACCATAACTTTAATAATAAAAAAATTATGCCCTACTAAAAAAAAATCGAAGGTAAAAGTGACCCTATTTGGCGCATTATAATTCTAAAGGTTTATTTTGTAACCCTTAAACCTCTTACAGATATTAGATAAATAGTCAATTGTGCAATGTGAAGAAAAGTGAGAGCTGTATCTTAATTAGTCTTTTAGTGCTAGTGACTTAATAGGGGTACTCATAGCAGTCCTATTTCCCGCCGCAAAAATAACCCATTATGTTAAAAAATTCTAATATGCAATGACTTTGTTTGTAACTGTTCTATTATATATTTTAAAGAAATATGAAATCCGACGATTTGAAAATTGGAAAAAAATCGCAAGTGCCACTTTTAAAAAATTTCTAACACCAACAATTAATTAATTCAACGATGATTTACCTCTTTCTTACGTTAAATTATATGCATTCTACAGAAATCTAAATTCATTTTTATATTAATGGAAAAATTGAAAGATATTTTAAGCTTTCAACTTTTGCGCATGCATGCTTAGCCTGCAAAAGCGGCAACCTAAGCCGAAACCAAAAAAAAAAAAAATGTTTTTCTTATATATAATTCATGATGTATTTAATATATTTTACATAATATATTAACAGATGAGTGATATAAAAAATAAAAAAATCTGTATTTTCTTGCCATTACTTTTCAAATATTTTTAGGGGGGAATTCCATGCAATTTTTACCCCTTTTAAGTCAAGAGGACACAAAGACTAATAATGATACAGCAGTAAAATCTTTTTTACAAGGACACTATACTATTTTCTACATATTGGTAAGGTTTCATGTAAATATAGTAAATATTCTTAAAAATTTAAAGTGCTTTAAATATGGACTTTTACACGAAACAAATCATGCAAAGGCACCTTTTGAAGCCCTCTTATTTCCCAAAAACTAAGTTTCATTGAGAAACGGTATATACATTTTTTAAATGATAGAGAAACTATCTCTGCTGAAAATGTTGCGCGAATGATGTCAGTTTAAAAAATAAATTTGTAGGTGCCACAATATTTTTCGTCATATTTAATCACTCATATTTTTTTAATTTATTATTAACCATCACCAGTTTTTTTTAGGAATGCAGAAACGGGGTATGGGATGTGGAATTTTTTTTATAAATATCCACCCAATAACCATTTTTATTTTTTTATTTCATAATTAAATACTTTATTTTTTATTTTTTAATCTTAAATATTATACATATATATATTTTTTTTTTATAATCTTTTTTTATTTTTTTTTAATACCATCTTTTTTTTTTACTTATTTATCTATAAAGGAAATGACACTTTTGGCGTATATTGTAAATTAAAAAGAGAGAGGAGAGAGAGAGAGGAGAGGGGAGAGAGAGAGAGAGGAGAGAGGAGGGAGGAGGGAGAGAGAGAGAAAAGGAAAAAGAGAGAGGAAAAGGGGGAGAGGAGGCCCAACCCCCCAACGTAAACTTTTAATTTTAATATACAAAAAAGAAAATATTTTTTAAACATGACAAAATAATATATTTTGTGCCCTTCTAAATTCTTTTCCTTTGAAGTGACAACATTGGCGTACATTTTCCGTTTGAGATAGTTTCTCGATCATCTATAGGAAATATATACCATTTCTCAAAAGAAGCTTCGTTTTGGTATAATAGTGCTTCAAAAATGCCTCTGCATGCTTTTGTTCCGTGTAAAAGTCCACATTGAGATCCTTATAATTTTTAAAATTATTTAGTATATTTACCTAAAACCTTACCAATTTAGGCAATAGTTGTAGTGTCACTGTAGAGAAGATTTCACTGCTGTATCAAATATTAGTCTTTGTGTCTTAGTGACTAAAATAGCGGTAAGAATTGCAGTGATATTTCCCCCACCCAACAAATATTTAAAGTATTTGCAAGAAAATATAGAGATTTTTTTTTTTTCACCCATCCGTTAATATATTATGTAATATGTACTAATGCATCAAGAAATATGTATAAGAATTATTTTTATTATTATTTTTGGGTTCGGCTTGGGTTGCCGCTGGCTAAACATGCCTGCGGCCTAAGTTGAAGGCTGGTATTTTTTTCCAATTTTCCCCGAATATGAAAATGAATGTAGATTTTTGTAGACTGCATATAATTTTACGTATGGAAGAGGTAAATTATCGTTCAATTAATTATATTGTTGTGTTAGAAATGTTTAAATATGGCACTTGCGAATTTTTTCCATAATTTTCAAAGTTGTAAGATTTCATTTTTCTTTCAAATATATATAATAGGAACATTTTCAAACAAAGCCAAAGCCTATTAGAATTTTCTATCAATATAGGTTTGTTTTGGGGGGGAGGAATAGGACTGCTATTAGTACCCCTATTTAAGTCACTAACACTCAGAAAATAATTAAGAGACAGCATTAACTTTACTTCACCTGGCACAATTGACTACTATCTAACAGCTGTAAGAGTTTTAAGGGGTTATGAAAAAACCCCTGAGAATAACAATGCGTCAAATAGGGTCACTTGTACACTCTCTGTTATTTAGTAAGGCATAATTTTGTTATCATGAAAGTTATGGTATTGTAATTTGCATCATTGAATAACATTTTCTTTGCGCTTTTTATAATTATTTTTTTTACAATTATTCGACAGTTTTTAAAAATAAATGTCATTTTTTAACCCCCTGCGTTTCTATGCAGAAAACGAGATATGACCGATCTGATGACATCATTGAAATCTACGTAAAAACCTACGTAAGAAAACATTCATTGCGAAATAAAAAAAAGATGCGATTTTTTGTTTGGGTAAATAAGGCGAAAAATTCGGGCCCCTTACTCAAATGCCTATAAATAACAAAGTTACCGGTCGATTCTTTTGAAATTGATAGAGCATGTACATTATAGCATAATCGATCACAAATAGTAAACATGTTTGTTGTATCTATAAGGAAAAAGATACTTTTTTGCGTATAATGTATAACGTGACCCTTTAGGAATAAAAGTGTTTTGGTTCTATCTGGTAAATTATTGACCAAATATAATAAGTTATGAAACATTTGTTATAGACATTTATATGATCTATAATTGTAATACGTATGATTTTTTGGGTATCTAAAAAGGAAATGCCAGTTCTTGCGTATCACGTATAATATTACCCTTTAAGAATATTATTTTTTTGGTTCTATCTAGTAAACTGATGGCCAAATAATAAACTTTAATGAACATTATTTATAGACATTTATATTACCTATAATCTTTATTCGTATAATTTTCCCGTTATCTATAAAGGATATGCAAATTTTTTGCGTTTTACGTATTATAATACCCTTTAGGAATAAAAGTTTTCTTATTCTATCTGGTAAATTATTGGCCAAATATTATAATTTATTTAACGTTATTTGCATACATTTATATTATCTATAATTGTAATACGTATACAGTATTTGGTATCTATAAAGGAAAGGCCAAATTATGCGTATAACGTATGATATTACCGTATAGGATTAATAGTGTTTTAGGCTTATCTGGTAAACTATTGGCTAAATAGTATAAGTTATTGAACATTATTTATAGACATTTATATGATCTATAATTGTACTACGTATGATTTTTTTGGTATCTATAAAGGAAATGCGTATCCATCACCAGTTTTTGCGTAGAATGTAAAAACTGGGGATGGGGATGGGGAGATTTTTTATAAATATCCCCAAAAGAACCTATATTTTATTTAGTTTTATTTCCTGAATTTTTTTTTTTTTTTTTTTTGAACTGAATTATTATTTTTTTTTTTTTTTTATATATTTAATTTTTTTTTTTATGAAGACCTAATGTTTTTTGTTTTTTTTGGGTATCTATAAAGGAAATGCAAGTTTTTGCGTATAACTTATAATATAAACCCTTACGAATAAAAAAAAAAAATTTTTATCTGGTTTACTATTACCCAAATATTATAATTTATTGAAAATTATTTGTAGACATTTATATTATCTTTAATTGTAATACATATAAATTTTTTGGTATCTAGAAAGGAAATGCCAATTTTTGCGTAAAATGTATATTATTACCCCTAAAGATTACTAGTTTTTTTAATCTATCTTGTAAACTATTTGCCAAAAATTATAAGTTATTTAGAGTTTTTTATAGACCTTGCAAGTATCTATAATTGTAATTCGTATCATTTTTTGGGTATCTATAAAGGAAAAACCAGTTTCAGCGTATAACGTTTAATATTACCCTAAAAGAATAATAGTTTTTTATTTCCTCTTTTAAAATATAGGGCCAAATATTTTTAAATTTAAATTT
>JACEEZ010021247.1:0-21354 GCA_016584305.1 Chionoecetes opilio | reverse complement strand
AAAAATATACGAATTACAATTATAACAATATAAATGTCTAAAAATAACGTTCATTAACTTATAATATTTGACAATATTTGACCAGATAAACCAAATAATATTATTCCTCAAGGGTTATATTATACATTAACGCAATAACTGGCATTTCCTTATAGATACCAAAAATTATCCGCATTACAATTATAAACAATATAAATGTCTATAAATAACGTTAAATAACTTATAATATTTGGCCCCTAGTTTACAAGATAGAATCCAAAAACTAATATTCTTTCTGAGTGATAGTATACATTATACGCAATTATTGGCCTTTCCTTTATAGATACACAAGAAATTATACGGAATACAATTATAGATAATATAAATGTCTATAATTAATGTTATATAACTTTTAATATATGGCCAACAGTTAACCAGCAAGAAAAGAGAAAAAACTTATTCCGGAAGGGTAATATTTAAGGTTATACGCAAAAACAGTCATTGCCTTTAAAGATACCAAAAAAAAAAAAAAAAAAGGTATTAGAAAAAAAAAAAAAAAATAGAAAAAAAATAAATCCATATACAAAAAAAAAAACAAAAAAAAACAAATGAAATTATAAATAATTCCAATAATTGTTATTTTGGGGATATTGATAAATAATTTTTTTCTTTTTATATATTTTTTTAACTTATTTTAATACCTTCATTTTTTTGACTTGTTATCTATAAAGGATATAAAAATTTTGGCGTATTTTGTAATTTACAGAGAGAGAGAGAGAGAGAGACAGAGAGAGAGAGAGAGAGGAGAGAGAGATTAAGAGAGAGAGAGAGAGAGAGAGAGAGAGAGAGAGAGAGAGAGAGAGAGAGAGAGAGAGAGAGAGAGAGAAGAGAGAGAGAGAGAGAGAGAGAGAGAGAGAGAGAGAGAGAGAGAGAGAGAGAGAGAGAGAGAGAGAGAGAGAAAGAGAGAGAGAGAGAGAGAGAAAGAGAGAGAGAGAGAGAGAACTCTCTTTGTCTATTCATATTCAACTCAAGGAAACTATGGCAACGTAATTTTATTCTTATGTCACTCAGTCGGAAGAACTATTTTGGCAGGTGTCTGAGAGGAGGTGTTAGGTGTTAGGTGTTAGGTGGTGTCTGGCTAATGTTGTGGCTAGTAGGGGGGGGGCAGGCATTATTGATAAGGTGGGCTTCAGTACAATAATAATAATAATAATAATAATGATGAGAGCGAGCGTAAGTCAATTTGAAATATAAATACATGTTCTTCACCTTCCCTAATGCCAACGGCCATACCAAGATGAATGCACCGCTTCTCGTCCGATCAGCGAAGTTAAGCATCTTTGGGTCTGGTTAGTACTTGGATGGGTGACCGCCTGGGAACACCAGATGTTGTTGGCATTCCAATCTTTTTCATATACATATATAATTATATATTAGGGACCTGGGATGAGCAATTCTGTGCTTTTCTGGTAACGGCGGCTCTGACGGAGTGCCACAGTGCCTGGCCTGTACCGGTGAGGGTTTTAGGAGGCTTTCCGCAAGTCTGACCCGGCCACCGGGGGTGTCAAGAAACCTCACCGGTATAGGCCAGGCACTGTGGCGCTCCGTGAGATCCACCGTTACCAGAAGAGCACACAATTGCCCATCAGGAAGCTGTTGCTGTTGCTGCCGCTGCTGCTGCTGCCAAAAACTGAAGACAAATACCCAAGTCATGTAGAAATGAACTGAAAATAATATAGAGAAATAAATAAATGCTAAAAAAAGCCAAATGAAATAACCATTCCTATACATCTGAATCACACAAGAAGGGTCCGACGCCCGTGAGCGTGAGCCCAGCCGTGATATATATATATATATATATATATATATATATATATATATATATATATCAAGGGAGATGGGGGGGGGGAGTATTATTGGGGTTATATCGGAGGTTATAGCCCCTTCCCCATCCCCCCCCCCCTCAGCAAAATAGACGAGAGAGATGGTTAATAATAAAAAAAATAAAAAATTCTTTATGTATATTTATATATATATATATATATATATAATATATATATATATATATATATATATATATATATTATATATATATATATAATTATATATATATATATATAATATATTATATATATATATATATATATATATATATATTATATATATATATATATATATATATATATATATATAATATATATATATATATATATACATAAAGAATTTTTTATTTTTTTATTATTAACCATCTCTCTCGTCTATTTTGCTGAGGGGGGGGGGGGATGGGGAAGGGGCTATAACCTCCGATATAACCCCAATAATACTCGCCCCCTCCCATCTCCCTTGATTTAACCCCCCCACCAGTCAGGCATTTAGGCAAACCACGCATGCTCCGAAGGGACAAGGAGGGAGGGAGGGACTGGAACCTGGTGCTGGGTGGTGATTGGCCAGAACTACTTCTCCCTTACCTCACCCCCTCACCGCTCCGTACGTATGGCCGCCATCCCAACGTCCGGTCTTCGCAATTTTTCCCTCCGTTACTAACTAGCGATTTCCATGTTTTTATGAAGTGGGTTTGTATTATTAAGCAAGTGCAGTGGCTGTTAAGGGTAAGATAGTATTGGTATTTCCTTCCAGAATGCAGAAAATCTCTCTCTCTCTCTTAATCTCTCTCTCTCTCTCTGTAAATTACAAAATACGCCAAAATTTTTATATCCTTTATAGATAACAAGTCAAAAAAATGAAGGTATTAAAATAAGTTAAAAAAATATATAAAAAGAAAAAAATATATAAAAAAAATATATATATATATATATATATAAGATAAAATAAAAAAAATAAAAAAATTTAATGACATTAAAAATTAATAAAGTAATGGTTTTGGGGGGGATACTTATACATAATAACTTATATATATAACGGCGGATTTCACTGAGTGCCACAGTGCCTGGCCTGTAACGGTGAGGTTTCTTGACACCCCCGGTGGCAGAGGCAGACTTGCGAGCCGCCTTCGTGGCCAGCTGCTTGCGGGGCGCCTTGCCACCAGATTTCCGTGCAGTCTGCTTGGTGCGAGCCATAGTGACGACGAACACAAACTCTTGTTGGAGTATGTTTGACGAAACGCGAATCAGATTCAGAATATAAAAAGAGAAAGCAGGAGATGGGGAAGTGGTGGGGACAGGTAGCAGAATAGATGGGTGAGAGAAAGGAGGCGCAGAATCAGAATATAAAAAGAGAAAGCAGGAGATGGGGAAGTGGGGACAGGGAGAAGAATAGATGGGTGAGAGAAAGGAGGCTAGTAAGAGAAAAAGTCTCCGGGGCTTGACCCAGGTGCTGTATGTTTTTTTTGTGTGTTTATGTTGTGAGTCGATCTCGACCTAACGACACGCTTTCCCATCTCGCACGAGCAAACAGAAACCACTCTGGGGCGGCTTGGCAGGACATGGGCCTCGGAAGATGGTGCTCCGGACACACCCAGGACAACCCCGCGCCCACCCCCGCCTCCCACCAGTTCTTCGGTTTTGGTTTTGTTCTTGATTTTTCTTTCTTCACGCTTGACTTGTTTTCTTCTTCTCTTCGTTCTTCTTTCTTCTTATCTTGTTTTTGTTGTTGCTGTTGTTGTTTGTTTATTGTCTTGTTTTGCTTTTTTTCTGTCATTGCCATGTACGCGCGCACACCCTGATACTCCTCGGCACCCCGCACGGGCGGCTGGCTTCATTTCTCCACTACCTCTCTCGCGTTCCAACATATACAAACAGGAGAAGGAAATTGTGAAAAATTTAGTGAAAGAAGTCTGAGATTAAAAGTGTTTTTTTTTGTTTTGTTTTATTTTTTCAGAGATTGGACAGGGGAAGAAGGACTCCGTAGAGCGGAGGGACCTACAGTTTTACGTGGGATCCGAACCACTGATAGAGAGGGGAAGGCGAGCGGAATGGAGTGGATTGTAGGAGTATAAAGTTTTGCAGCAGCGTAAAAAAGGGTAAGATTACCTCCGTATAGCAGAGGGGTCATTGGATTTAATGTGGCCTCGTCCGAACCACGGTAGGATAGTAGCAGTGAGATAGAAGACGGGGAGGGGGTGGGAAGTGGAACGGAGTGGATTGTAGGAGTAAAAAGTTTTGTAGTAGCATAAAAGGGGGGACAGGATACCTTCGTAGAGCGAAGGGGTCATTGGATTTTATGTGGCCTCGTCCGAACCACGGAAGGAGAGTGAGAGTTGGTGAGAAGGACAACGGAGAGAGTTACGACCGAATTTGCTTCCCCACCGACCGACAAAAGTTTACAACCCGACGGACGATCCGAAAGACAACCAGTCTTCATCCCCGCTGTGTGTGGTGGTGAAACCAGGTCTGCTCCCCCGCGGGTGTGGAGGCCGTCGGTGATGACGCAAGGGTCCGGGTCTCGAACTTTAAAACTTGGTTGCCTTGCGCCGCCATCAGTCTTGGCTTTCCTGAGAGACTCGCACGGAGGGAGGACAGATGGTTAGAGAGTGTGGTTAGGGGGGGGATCCATGCGGAAGACGGGCCGTCGGCGGCTGCGCTGGTCACGGTCATTTAGCCGTGGCCACCCATGGCCTGTCAGGCTTGGCCCGCCTGGATGGAAAACCCTCCGGCCCTGAACCGTTTGAAGAGGTGCAGGGCGTTGCACGCAGCACCAGCCTTATCAAAAAAAATAATTTTTAAAAACAAAAAATATGAATACAAAGCTATAAGACAATAAGTGAGAAAAAAACAGCCGGGACCGACTGCGTGCCTCGCCCTGAGGAAACCTGTTGGAAGGGTGTGGTTATTTCAGGACAGGGAAAGGATAGAGTCGTGGCTGTGTGAACACTGTTGAGGAATCCGTTTGTGGCAGAACGTGGTCTCGACCTGGGCTGTCGCGACTCGCTGCTGCCAGCGGTTGGCACATCTCTAAAACAATACCACAGAGAGTGTGTAAGGAAGGTCTGGCCAAGCCTGGCCCTCCCCGGTGGAAGCGGGTGGAAAAAAAAAGGGTTAGTGGAAATAAGAGGAGTTAGTGGGAAACAGTGAAGTGATTATGTGTAGATTGGAAGTGGGGGGTTGGGGTTTGGTGTTAGTAGGTTTGTTCGGGGAAGACGATAAGCTCGCGGGAGAGTGTCGATGAAGGTGTACATTGTGTCATGTGTGTGTTGGAACATGGTGAGTCGTTTTTGTGCTCTGTTGTATAGTGTGATGTTGATGGGAAGGATGTTTGTCTCCTCGTGAAGGGAGACAGAGGACCGGAAGTCGTACCACTTTACTCCTAAGGCGGAGCGTAGTGACTTGTTCTGGTTCAAAATGTCGCTATATATAGGGAGGAATTCCACCACCGTTCACGAGAACACGAAAGCTGCTTTCCGATTGGTCTAAGTAAAACTCGCTACGCCCATGCCCACCATTACAGACAGCTCCATCCTCACGGGCGTCGGACCCTTCTTGTGTGATTCAGATGTATAGGAATGGTTATTTCATTTGGCTTTTTTTAGCATTTATTTATTTCTCTATATTATTTTCAGTTCATTTCTACATGACTTGGGTATTTGTCTTCAGTTTTTGGCAGCAGCAGCAGCAGCAGCAACAGCAACAGCTTCCTGATGGGCAATTGTGTGCCTTCTGGTAACGGTTGGTGGATCTCACGGAGCGCCAAGTCCCTTTGGCCTATACCGGGTGAGGTTTCTTGACACCGCCCGGTGTGCCGGGTCAGACTTGCGGAAAGCCTCCTAAACCCCACCAAAAAAGGGCCGATGGAAAAAGGATTGGGGTGCACTCCGTCAGAGCCGCCCGTTACCAGAAAAGCACAGGAATTGCTCTTTACCAGGTCCTAATATATATTATATATGTATATGAAAAAGATTGAATTGCACAACATCTGGTGTTCCACGGTCACCCACCAAGTATTTTAACAGACCCAAGTCCTTAACTTCGCTGATCGACGAGAAGCGGTGCATCATCATGGTATGGCCGTTGCATTAGGGAAGGTGAAGACATGTATTTTATTTCAATTGACTTACGCTCGCTCTCCATCATTATTATTATTATTATTATTATTTCCGAACCCCTTATCAATAATCCTGCCCCCCCCCCCCCCCCCTTACTAGCCAAACATTAGCCAGACCCCACCTAACACCAAACCCCAACCTAACACCTCCCTCTCAGACACCGCCAAAATAGTTCTTCCGACTGAGTGACATAAGAATAAAATTAGGGTTGCCATAGTTTCCTTGAGTTGAATATGAATAGACAAAAAAGTTTTTTTTTCTCTCCTCTTTTCCCCTTCTCTTTCCCCTCTCTCTCTCTCTCTCTCTTCTCCCCTCTCTCTCTCCCCTCTCTCCTCTCTCTCTTCTCCTCTCTCTCTCTCTCTTCTCTCTTCTCTCTCTCTCTCTCTATCTCTTCTCTTCTCTCCATCTCTCTCTCTCTCTCTCTCTCTTCTCTCTCCTCTCTTAATCTCTCTCTCTTTTCTCTCTCTCTCTCTCTGTCTCTCTCTCTCTCTCTCTCTGTAAATTACAAAATACGCCAAAAATTTTTTTATATCCTTTATAGATAACAAGTCAAAAAATGAAGGTATTAAAATAAGTTAAAAAAATTTTAAAAGAAAAAAATATATAAAAAAAAAAAAATATATATATATATTATATATAAGATAATAAAAAAAAAAAAAAATTTAATATGACATTAAAAATTAATAAGTAATGGTTTTGGGGGGGATACTTATACATAATAACTTATATATATAAGGGCGGATTTCACTGAGGCCACAGTGCCTGGCCTGTACGGTGGGGTTTTCTTGACACCCCGGTGGCAGGTGCAACTTGCGAGCCCCCTTCGGGGCCCAGTGCTTGCGGGCCGCCTTGCCACCCAGATTTCCGTGCAGTCTGCTTGGTGCGAGCCATAGTGGACGACGAACACAAACTCTTTTTGGGAGTATGTTTGACGAAACGGGGAATCAGTTTTCAGAATATAAAAAGAGAAAGCAGGAGATGGGGAAGTGGTGGGGACAGGTAGCAGAATAGATGGGTGAGAGAAAGAATTCGCAACAAAATGTCGCTATATATAGGGAGGAATTCCACCACCGTTCACGCGGACACGAAAGCTGCTTTCCGATTGGTCTAAGTAAAACTCGCTACGCCCATGTCCACCATTACAGACAGCTCCATCCTCACGGGCGTCGGACCCTTCTTGTGTGTTTCAGATGTATAGGAAAAGGGTTTTATTTCATTTGGCTTTTTTTTGCCATTTATTTTATCATTCGTTAAGTTATTTAATAAGCGATAAACACACTATAATTGTTATATCTATTTCCACTCCTACGAATTATAAGACAAGGGTTTTACGAAGCCTTAATTCCCGCCAAATATACTCCTTCTTAACACATCATCACCATTATGGCCTGAGGACGTAAGGCTCATTATACGCGCTAATAACACATCCCGCCAAATATTCGTGGCGCGGAAACACCTCGTGCCTCGTGTCTACCAAATAATTTCATGCCAAAATAGTTCTTCCGACTGAGTGACATAAGAATAAAATTACGTTGCCATAGTTTCTTTGAGTTGAATATGAAAAGACAAAGAGAGTTCTCTCTCTCTCTCTCTCTCTCTCGTCTCTCTTCCCCTCTCTCTCTCTCTCTCGCTTCTCTCTTTTCTCCCCCTCTCTCCCCTCCTCTCTCTCTCTCTCCTCTCTCTCTGCTCTCTCCCCTCTCTCTCTCTCTCTCTCTCTCTCTCTCTCTCTCCCCTCTTTTTTTTATCCCGGATTTCCCTGTATGCGGGGTTTGCCAGGAGTAGAAAAAAAAAATCTCCGCTCGCCAATCTGACTTATAGTTCTCGAGTTAATTTTAAAAAATGCACAGAGGCCACGATAAAGAGATGATTCGACTTATATATACTCTCCGTAATTAGGCGCATGCATACATGTCAAAATCACATCTCTACGACCAAAACTCTTCATTATACATCGTTAACGCCTTCATTCGTGGTCCCGCTGGTTTTTAAGCGGCGAGCCGGGCCCGGGGGCTGGCGGGCTAAGTGTCTTAATTTCACGGCGCACTTTTAACGGAGGTTCATACCTCCCGCCGCAGCCAACCCCCGGCGAGAAACTCGATTTTTTTTTATCCGGATTCCGTGTATGCGTGTCGCCAGGAGTCGAAAAAAAAATCTCCGCTCGCAATCTGACTTATAGTTTTTTGAGTTAAATTTTAAAAAATGCACAGAGGCCACGATAAAGAGATGATTCGATTATATATACTCTCCGTAATTAGGCGCATGCATACATGTCAAAAATCACATCTCTAGACCAAAACTCTTCATTATACATCGTTAACACCTTCATTCGTGGGGCCCGCTGGTTTCAAGCGGCGAGCCGGGCCGGCGGCTGGCGGGGCTACGTGTCTTAATTTCACGGCGCACTTTTTAAACGGAGTTCATACCTCCCGCCGCAGCCACCCCCGGCGGGGAAAACTCGATTTTTTTTTTATCCCGGATTCCCCTGTATGCGTGTCGCCAGGAGTAGAAAAAAAATCTCCGCTCGCAATCTGACTTATAGTTTCGAGTTAAATTTTAAAAAAAGCACAGAGGCCACGATAAAGAGATGATTCGACTTATATATACTCTCCGTAATTAGGCGCATGCTACATGTTTAAAATCACATCTCTACGGCCAAAACTCTTCATTATACATCGTTAACGCCTTCATTCGTGGTCCCGCTGGTTTCAAGCGGCGAGCCGGGCCGGCGGCTGGCGGGCTACGTGTCTTAATTTCACGGTGCACTTTTTAAAGGAGTTCATACCTCCCCGCGCCAACCCCCGGCGAGAAACTCGATTTTTTTTTTTCCCCATTCCGTGTATGCGTGTCGCCAGGAGTAGAAACAAAAATCTCCGCTCGCAATCTGACTTATAGTTTTCGAGTTAAATTTTAAAAATGCACAGAGGCCACGATAAAGAGATGATTCGACTTATTATACTCTCCGTAATTAGGCGCATGCATACATGTCAAAAACAATCTCTACGACCAAAACTCTTCATTATACATCGTTAACGCCTCATTCGTGGTCCCGCTGGTTTCAAGCGGCGAGCTGGGCCGGCGCTGACGGGCTACGTGTTTAATTTCACGGCGCACTTTTAACGGAGTTCATACTCCCGCCGCAGCCAACCCCCCGGCGAGAAACTCGATTTTTTTTTATCCCGGATTCCGTGTATGCGTGTCGCCAGGAGTAGAAAAAAAAATCTCCGCTCGCAATCTGTAAAATATATATATATATATATATAATATACATAAAAATTTTTATATTTTTTTTTTTATTAACCATCTCTCTCGTCTATTTTGCTGAGGGGGGGGGGGGGGATGGGGAAGGGGCTATAACCTCCGATATAACCCCAATAATACCCTCCCCCCCCCCAATCCCCCCCCCCCCTTGATTTAACCCCCCACCATCAGGCATTTAGGCAAACCCCGCATGCTCCGAAGGGACAAGGAGGGAGGGAGGGACTGGATTTCACTGAGTGCCACAGTGCCTGGCCTGTAACGGTGAGGGTTCTTGACACCCCGGTGGCAAAAGGCAGACTTGCGAGCCGCCTTCGTGGCCAGCTGCTTGCGGGCGCCTTGCCACCAGATTTCCGTGCAGTCTGCTTTGGGGCGAGCCCTAGTGACGACGAACACAAACTCTTGTTTGGGGTATGTTTGACGGAAAAAGCGAATCAGATTCAGAATATAAAAAAGAAAGCAGGAATGGGGGAAGTGGGGGACGGTAGCAGAATAGATGGGGGGAAAAGGGGGCGCAACAAAAAGTCGCTATATTAGGGGGGGAAATTTCCCCCACCGTTCACGAGAACCGAAAACTGCTTTCCGATTGGTCCAAGTAAAANAAATTTTGCTGAGAATAAGGAATGATTTGGCTGGATAAGAGCGTGGAAATATGTGGTGAAAGGCGGTTTACACGGCGCTGCTTTGACGCTAGACGCTAGCTTCTTTTGTCGCTAACTTACGCTCTCCCAGAGCGAATTCAAGCTGATAAAGACGCAAGCGGTAAGCCGTTTACACGATGCTGGTAAAATTATGAATTCCGCTAGCATTTTCGAGCAGTCCCAGGCGTCATGGCATAGCAGGAGGATGTGCTGCGAGCCGCTGTTGTCCCTTGTGCAAGGGTGCTCCAAGCTAGAATTCGGATTCTGTTATGAGGAAACATCCAAGAAAAAAAAGTGTATGGGTACGAAAGTGGATAGGCAGGAGGCAGGCTCAGGGGCCTCAGATAATCTCCTGAAGGAACTGGCATTGGAGGACCCAACTACATACCGGAGAGTATTGAGGCTGACGTGCGAAAATTGAAGAGCTGTGGATGAAGATACAAACATAATTTATTACCTTTGAACTTTCTTCGTCCATCTTCAGGTTGCTGTCTGCAAGGCCGGATGAGCATTTGTACTATTTTTCCATCACGCATTGGCTTATTTGAATAGTCTTTCAATTTAATGTTCCATATGATGGGATAGTTTTCCATAATCTCAAGGAGGGTGAATATTTCATTTCCTTTCAGTCGGGTTAGTTTTGGTGCCATCATAAAAAGAAAACTGGACAATGCACCTAGCAGCAAGGCACAATACTCCCTCACACACTGCTGTCGTCGTCTGAACTAGTTATCTATTCTCTACTGAAACGCTTGGCGCGAGCGGTAAAGTTAAACATGTTTAACTTTATCGCAGCGTCAAACAGACGCTGCGAATTCATGATTTTAGTCGCTAGCGAATAAAAGATGCCGCGTCTTTAGACGCTTTCACCAGCGAATTCGCTAGCGAATTAAGAAGCTTGTCCAAAGCGAATAAAATCAGCGCCGTGTAAACGACGCTGAAGCAATTAGTGTGGTTAATGAGGTTGTTGGGTGAAGAAAAAATTAATGTAATTGTGTTGGAAGCTGTTTAAGAAATTTAATTAGCATAAACTGCATAATTGGTTTTTTTGGACGGTCCAGTTGGTCTTGACGACGTGCCAAAATTACCCTAGTGTTTCATTGCAGATGTGAAAATTATGTAAATAACGGACACACACACCCACACACACACACACACACACACACACACACACACATACACACACACACACACACACACATACACACACACACACACACACACACACACACACACACACACACACACACACACACACGCACGCACGCACGCACGCACGCACACACACACACAACACAACACCACACACACACACACACACACACACACACACAGCACACACACACACACACACACACACACACACGCACACAGACACACACACACGGTTACTCCGTAGTGTAGTGGTAGCACGCTCGGTTCACAACCGAGAAGTCCCGGGTTCGATCCCCGGGCGGAGCGGAGACAGATGGGCTGTTTCCTGAAAACCCGAGCCCCTGTCCACCCAGCAGTGAATGGGTACCGGGTGTTAGCCGGAGGTTTGTGACCCGCCTCCCTGGGTGGTGGCTTTGGCCAACACTAAGCACTAAGGATGAATGATAAAAATGTTGATATGGAGACGGGGCCAAACGAGTGTAGGCAAGGCAATGTAAAATACAACTAGATGACAACTAGATGAATACACACACACACACACACACAGACACACACATACACACACACGAAATTTATTTACGACATTTTTTCCCTGTCCCTTCTCAACCTTCCCACCTTCTCCCGAAAACCCAAACAAACCGAAAACAAATAAAAACACGACGGCAGGTTTAATGAGACATACGAACGACCTAAAATCAAAGCGGGGCAACATTGCTTATAAGTCATACATACATACATACATACATACATACATACATACATACATACATACATACATACATACATACATACATACATACATACATACATACATACATACATACATACATACATAAACCCTCACACACACACCAGGTTACAAGAGGTTATTGGTCGTGATATTGCAGAAGTTGAAAGAAACTGGCAGCATTCGAATTCCCAGAAATCAATTATTTTACTCCGTTATAGGCGATAAAACTAATATTTCCTTCGCGTTATATAGTAAATTTGGAGAACGAAGGAATTGGATGGATAGCTAGCAACGGGGAGCGATAAAAATACGTAAGTTCTTTTCATTGGCAATACTCGTACAGGTAAAATGGACGATATGTATGCTTTGATTTTGCATTATAGTTTTGGATTCCCTCGTTGTCCATGTACATATCTGGTTACCTGCATTCATATAAGGTTCATCTTTAGAATTGTTTTGTATGTTGTTCTATCTCTCCGTCCTTCTTCTTGTTTCTAATGATGTAGTATAAGTCTATACTCTCTACAAGGATGTATTGTTTACGTGCATTGCTACCTCTCTGTTTGGAATCACTACCTCTGTACTTCTGTTTATTTTTCTTATTCTATATATCTTACTAATGCTACTTCTGATGGTATTGTTTCTTCTCCTCCTCCTTCATATTTACTTTACCCACATCCTCCTACCACTACCTCTTTTTTACTATTACTACTATTACTTCTACTATCTCTACTACTACTATACTACTACTACTACTACTACTACTACTACTACTGCTGCTACTACTACTACTACTACTATACTACTACTACTACTACTACTACTACTACTACTACTACTACTACTACTACTACTAACACTATACTTATAACACTACTGCTGCTGCTACTACAACTGGTACTGTCGCTATCTCTCAACATTGCTGCCACCACCACTATCATCAGCACCACACCAGCCTCCCACACACTCACCCTTGAGGCCTCCTAGGTCTGCTACTACTGTCCTAATATCTGCTGGATGTACGCTCGTTTGGGAGGCATGGATGGGCAGACCCTAGCGTAAACATGCAGAGACTCACCCTTGAGGCCTCCCCCGTCGGCGGCCACCACCTGCAGGCGGTACTCGGGCGTGGCTTCACGGTCGAGGCAGCAGCGCGCCGTGCTCACCAGCCCCGTGGCGGGATCCACGCTGAAGATGGCGCCACCGGAGGCCTCGTCCACCACATTCTTCTCGATGGCGTAGGTGAGGCGCGCGTTGCTGCCGTCCTGCGCGTCGTCTGCGTCCCACGCCGACACCACCACCACCGCCGCGCCTGCACCGGGATGCAATATTATCCTTATCATTATCTTCTTTAAGGGCATGGTATTCTTTTCCAAATGCTCTCTTATATGTAGTATGATAGTTAGTAGTATGTAGTTCAACAGATACCCTCGTTATAGACCAATAGATATCCCTGTATCTGTTATTCCTATGTACTCCTATGTATTATCAACAACACCCAGTACACCTAATAGTGGGGCAGCTTAGGTAGTGGATGGGGACATGCCGGATAAAAGCACCAAAATTTTATCACGCAATCTTCAGGGTCCCAGCTATGATTCTATAACCGGCGCCAAGCGGTAGGACCACTCTTATTTGAAATTTTTCATTATATGTGAAGAAAAAAAATTGAAAATTTTGGGAAATTTTTTTTTTTTAGTTTTTGGGAAAAAAATGTTTTTTTTATTGCAGAAATGAGAAATATAGTCTTTTCCGATCATTTTGGTGTAATTGTTTTTAAAATCGAACATCTAGAAGTATTTTAAAACAATATTTGAAAATTAGGTGTCTCGGGTGCATTTCCTCAGCATCTAAGCTTCAATTCTAGAACCGGCGCCAAACGATCCGAACAGCAAGATGCATGCACAATGGACATTTAGATTTTTTTATTTAATTAGATGCATATTATATTAAATCTGCTATATGTTGTAATCATATCTGCTATATGTTGCAATTTGCCTTATATTGTTTTTCCTTGTGTTGCAGGTTTGAAGAGCATGACTTCATGAAGATGGAATGGACACAGTGCATAATTTGCCAACAAACTACACCTGAATCCCTGCGCTGCCCCTTGAATGCACGTGGAGCAGACACATCAGCACCGGCGGCCTATGCATCATTCCTAAAAAATGTGGTTCACTTCAGAGAACTGAACTCGTTGCCGGAGCCGCTGCATTTCGGCAGTAATATCACTGTGGATGACCTCATCAGGAATCGTGCACAGTGGCACAAATCCTGTCATTCACAGTTCAATTCAAACAGAGTGGAAAGAGCAAGAAAGAGGGATAGAGATGTTACCCCTGAAAGTGGCACTACTGAAGGCAGGCGCCGGCGGCCTCGCCAATCGTTCGAAATGACCATCTGCATATTTTGCACTAAGCAAGACGGACTCATGCATGAATTTAGAACTCTAGGCGCAGAATAGAATAGAATAGAATATAAAAAGAGAAAGCAGGAGATGGGGAAGTGGGGACAGGGAGAAGAATAGATGGGTGAGAGAAAGGAGGCTAGTAAGAGAAAAAGTCTCCGGGGCTTGACCCAGGTGCTGTATGTTTTTTGTGTGTTTTTGTTGTGAGTCGAACTCGACCTAACGACACGCTTTCCCATCTCGCACGAGCAGACAGAAACCACTCTGGGGCGGCTTTGCAGGACATGGGCCTCGGAAGATGGTGCTCCGGACACACCCAGGACAACACCGCGCCCACCCCCGCCTCCCACCAGTTCTTCGGTTTTTGGTTTTGTTCTTGATTTTTCTTTCTTCACGCTTGACTTGATTTCTTCTTCTCTTCGTTCTTCTTTCTTCTTATCTTCTTTCTTCTTATCTTGTTTTTGTTGTTGCTGTTGTTGTTTGTTTATTGTCTTGTTTTGCTTTTTTTCTGTCATTGCCATGTACGCGCGCACACCCTGATACTCCTCGGCACCCCGCACGGGCGGCTGGCTTCATTTCTCCACTACCTCTCCAGCGTTCCAACATATACATACAGGAGAAGGAAATTGTGAAAACTTTAGTGAAAGAAGTCTGAGATTAAAAGTGTTTTTTTGTTTTGTTTTATTTTTTCAGAGATTGGACAGGGGAAGAAGGACTCCGTAGAGCGGAGGGACCTACAGTTTTACGTGGGATCCGAACCACTGATAGAGAGGGGAAGGCGAGCGGAATGGAGTGGATTGTAGGAGTATAAAGTTTTGCAGCAGCGTAAAAAAAAGGTAAGATTACCTCCGTATAGCAGAGGGGTCATTGGATTTAATGTGGCCTCGTCCGAACCACGGTAGGATAGTAGCAGTGAGATAGAAGACGGGGAGGGGGTGGGAAGTGGAACGGAGTGGATTGTAGGAGTAAAAAGTTTTGTAGTAGCATAAAAAGGGGGGACAGGATACCTTCGTAGAGCGAAGGGGTCATTGGATTTTATGTGGCCTCGTCCGAACCACGGAAGGAGAGTGAGAGTTGGTGAGAAGGACAACGGAGAGAGTTGCGACCGAATTTGCTTCCCCACCGACCGACAAAAGTTTACAACCCGACGGACGATCCGAAAGACAACCAGTCTTCATCCCCGCTGTGTGTGGTGGTGAAACCAGGTCTGCTCCCCCGCGGGTGTGGAGGCCGTCGGTGATGACGCAAGGGTCCGGGTCTCGAACTTTAAACTTGGTTGCCTTGCGCCGCCATCAGTCTTGGCTTTCCTGAGAGACTCGCACGGAGGGAGGACAGATGGTTAGAGAGTGTGGTTAGGGGGGGGGATCCATGCGGAAGACGGGCCGTCGGCGGCTGCGCTGGTCACGGTCATTTAGCCGTGGCCACCCATGGCCTGTCAGTCTTGGCCCGCCTGGATGGAAAATCCTCCGGCCCTGAACCGTTGAAGAGGTGCAGGGCGTTGCACGCAGCACCAGCCTTATCAAAAAGATAATTTTTAAAAACAAAAAATATGAATACAAAGCTATAAGACAATAAGTGAGAAAAAAAAAACAGCCGGGACCGACTGCGTGCCTCGCCCCGAGGAAACCTGTTGGAAGGGTGTGGTTAATTTCAGGACAGGGAAAGGATAGCGTCGTGGCTGTGTGAACACTGTTGAGGAATCCGTTTGTGGCAGAACGTGGTCTCGACCTGGGCTGTCGCGACTCGCTGCTGCCAGCGGTTGGCACATCTCTAAAACAATACCACAGAGAGTGTGTAAGGAAGGTCTGGCCAAGCCTGGCCCTCCCCGGTGGAAGCGGGTGGAAAAAAAGGGTTAGTGGAAATAAGAGGAGTTAGTGGGAAACAGTGAAGTGATTATGTGTAGATTGGAAGTGGGGGGTTGGGGTTTGGTGTTAGTAAGTTTGTTCGGGGAAGACGATAAGCTCGCGGGAGAGTGTCGATGAAGGTGTACATTGTGTCATGTGTGTGTTGGAACATGGTGATCTTTTTTGTGCTCTTTTGTATAGTGTGATGTTGAGGGGGAAGAGGGTTGGTTCCCGTGAAGGGGGGAAGAGGCCCGGAAGTCGTACCATTTTCCTAAGGGGGAAAGGTAGTGATTTGTTCTGGACCTCTGTGTTTGCAAAGATTATTTTTTGCCACTAAGAGGGAGAGGGGGCAGTAGGGTTAGGTGGTAAAAAAAGGGCTTAAAAAGATCAATTTTGTGCTAGGGCGAGATAACTCTTTTTTATGGCCCGCGATCTGCAAGAGACAGAGTTAAGGACAGGTTTGAAGGAGCCGGTGACCTTTTGCAGGGAAAAAAAGTATCATCGGTTTCCCTCGTTGGTTTCGGAACCCCATCGGTCTCTATGAGGCAAAGGAAATTTCCAAGGATAAACCTGGAATTGAAGATTTCAAACAAGAGTTTCGCAGAACCCTCACAAAATGAAAGAGATAGAAAAGGTACATTTTGTTTAAATTTGGCCTCATTGGGCCCCTCTAGTGACAAACCCCCTCGCAGATTTGGTATTACTAGTGAAATAAAAAAGGGCCGTTTCAGGAGCAAGTTTGAATCACTTCCCCCAGGGCCCAAGGACAAAGTGAGGGAAAGAAGTTTTACTCTTTTTGAAAAAAGGAATGCGGGGAAAGCGAAGCAAGCGTTAAAACTGGACTTTGAGGGAGATGCTTTTTTTTTGGCGAAAGCTCCAGGATTTTACGAAAGAAATTTTCAGCTCAAGGGGTTAAACTTTGAGGGGCCTTCCCCATGACTGCAGCAGAAGACTGCCCCGCCCCCAAACCAAACCCCTGAAAAACCTGCTGATGAAAGGGGCTGATCTGAAAGCCCGGGGGACACAGGGTTTCACACCCCGTCTCCAGCCACGGGGTACCTTTAAACTGCAAGAAGCCCAAGAAGCGTGCGCAAGAGCCCCAAGGGACAAAAGGGGCCCCAATTTGGCAGATCACGTCATCATCAGACTGTGAACACCCCCTTTCCCGCTGACATGGGCCTAATGTGACACACAGACAAGGCCAAACGATGGTCACAAAGAGTATGAACGGGGGCACAGTGTCAGTTATGAAGGGCCGCAAGGGGAGAATGAAACGCCACTGCCGTCTGTGAAAACTTTGAAGATGAAAGGTGTAGTATGTCCTGTCCAGCTCCGCCAAGGTTTTTCCCCCGTGGGCCCTTTAGACCCCCCTTAAATTACCCCCTAAACCAAAACCCCCAAAGGGTTCCTTCCATGGAACGGGACAGTCTCTTCCAATCCCCAACTGCCAAATAGGGGACGACCCCAAGAAGGAATAGATTAGTAGGAGGGGCAAAGGCCCACCAGCTGCCAATGCTTTACAAAGGTTCCAGTGGGCATTCCCAAGGGCGCGGTGGCTTCCCAAGAAACCCTGACATAACACTTACATGGTACTGAAGAAGGCAGCAAACAAGAAAAGAAATGGCGGGAACACGCCAGTCAGTCTTGGACAAAGAAAGGATGGGGATTTTTATACCGGTCCGCCTACATCCTCTTGAAAACAGCCCCTGCTCAAGAAGTAAAAGCTGCCACACTCAATTTCTGCCTCTCTTCAATGAAAGGCGGGACACCCCTGCAATGATAAGCAGGAAGGGTTCATCCGCGAATCTACACATTCCGAACCCTGGACAGTTTCCCCCAATAATAGAAAGGATGCTCCGCTGTAGCGCTTCCCCAAAGTTCTTTCCCTGGCTTTTCCCCACCACAAACGGTGAAGCCCGTGTTGTCATTTTTGGCGGACTCCACCGGAGATGGCGGTGTGGAAGACACTTGGAGACTACCTAGAGGATTGGGATGGGGACAGCAAAAAACCGGCAGCAGCCTCTGCGGACAGCGACCCCTTCCTGAAGGTCAACCGAGAGAACCAGGATCCCACCAAGCCGCTCTGGCACCTCCAAGTGAAAAACAGTGCCTACATGAAGAGCGCTGCTGGGCAGAATGAAATAGGACAAAAGAGGACGGAAAAAAATGTCGGGAAAGAGCCCAACCTTTCATACGGGGGACACATCCGGGGATTGAGTCCTGGACTACCTTCGTTCGCGCTCACGAGAAAAGACTTTCCCCTGTAGTCGAGTTAGAAAGCCCTTTTTACCATGGTTCTTCGCACTGACCACCCTTTAATTATGCCAGATGGGGCCCCATCCACATCCCCGAAGGAAAGCCTCCCCCCAAAATCGAAGAGGGGTTTAATCAAGAGGCAAAAAGGGGTTGTTCAGAAGAAGCCAGAAGGGGTTCTCCCGCATTCCCCATGACCAAGCCCCTGAACAGAATAATGGCTTTTTAAGGGCCTGGAGACATCGGCCGACGAAAACCCCAAAAGCCTTTAAAAAAGGGATGATCGCCGGACCTGAGCAGGCACGCATTCTCACTGAGTTTGAGCGGGGACACTGCCATCTCAGAAGAAGAACGCAGCACCACGAAAAAAGGTCTGTCTGCGCAGAAGACACAGAGGCAAAACAAAATGGCCCATTCAAGTTAACAAGATGAGCAACCCGTTCCTAGAGGGAAAAGCGAGTGATTGCACTCGAACCGGGTGTATTGGAGAATCTGTGGCCAACACTGTGCAAACCATGAAAAAGTGGACAGGCCAGTACGACAAAAACACAACGAGGCTATATCACTGCGAAGGCAGTCCCTCCATGAGCCCGTGAAGAGGAACTCATTGCCTCTCTTTAGATCCATCCCAAAGGGGAAAAGGAAGCATCAGAGGGTTTTCCCCCGTTGAAGGATGTTCCCCCTTCTTCGTTGTACATAGTTCTCAGAACAGGGTACAGATAGGGAACCCTTTTTCCAAAATGAAAATATCCGCACCCCCCTTCTCTATCTGAAAAAAGGAAAACGCGCCAAAGGGAAAAAAGTAGACCCCATTGGTACCTTGTGGAAAAAAACAAAACTCTCAGAAGGAAACCCCCCCCGTTTTGGATAAGAAATCACGGTGTGCTGTGGTGTATTGCTTTCCCTTTTAATGTTTCCACTTTAATGATACGTAAAGAGGTTTCATCCCCCCAACCCGAAGCTTCTTGAATCTGCAGAAGAGTCGATGTGGTTGGGACACACATTGCCCGCATATCAAGGAGTCAACTAGAGAGAAAAGGGGGAAAAGGTGTTCGAAGAAAAGGGCGGTGGTCCAACGAAGGTTCCCCCCAACTGGCCCGATTCCCCGGGATCCCCCAAAAAAGGAGGAGCTTTCCCGTTTTCCCTTTTAGACAAAGTCGGCTCCCGTGACTGGCCGCGGAAAGGGGGCTTTAAACATCAGGACAAAAGTAAAACAGCAGAGGTTTTGACCACTCCATGCCACGAGGACCACGAAGAGGCCCGATACAAAAATTTGGGGCACCGAAAAAACGGGACAAGGGAGCACCAACTGTTTTGGTACCACTGTCGCCCCAGACGCTTGCCCTACTGATAGGAAAATTCCCTTTTCCCGACCCCCAGCTCAAGGCACATTGGGGGAGCATTTTGGGAATGGAAAGAACCAGTACCTGGAAATTTAATGCCCTATCCCCGCTCTGGGGAAAAAATAGGCAAAGGCATTTCCATGTTTCCCCGTTTCACGGGCGACAAACTTCCGCTTTTTCGGAAAGGAAAAACAGATGGGAGGTGGAATGCCTACGTGGAGGGACGGAGGCCCTTAAAAAACTTTATGATCACCCTTTTCATGATGGACAGTGAAATCAAGCAAATTCCCGTTGTCGAGCGCTTTACCGTGATCATCACAAAAAGACGAGCAATTGGACTTGTGAACGAGGCACGTAGGGGAAATCTTCCACAGAAGAACAGGCCCAAAGGAAAAAAATTTCCCCCAACGCAAGAAGCCCTTCTGCAGCACACATTGCGGCAGTTACCCAAACTGGAATTGGGCCCCATGATCAATGTGAGCAGAACCCCAAAACCCCGAGGGCTTTGGAGGATTAAAAGGTGCAACGAAGACCTGGGGCCCTTTTTGGGCCAACCCCTTTTTAGCACTCAGGCCTGCAGCGAACGGTCAAATGTGGTGCAAAAGCGTCACGTGCGGAGGACGATGCTCATCAAGAAGGCGCGTGGAAATCACCGAACTTTTGCAGCTGCCAAGTGAATACTTAGCCGAGAAGTAATTTGACCATGTTGGGTGAATATACGCACGGCTGGAAAGAGTATCCCTTTTTCTTGTTTTGTATTGTTAAGGGGGGCTCCGAATTAATTTGATACGCGATTCACATGTTAACCCCTACTCGACCCGCGATTACGAAATAAAAATGATAACGAAAAAATTTTGTTTTTAATACCCGGGTGACTACGTTAATTAGAAAGTTTAAAAAAAAAAAGGAAATCACCCCAGAAAAACCCAATTTTTAAATACTGTTTTAAAATACTTTTAGATGTTCGATTTTAAAAAAAAATTTTCCCAAAATGATCCGGGAAAAAACTATATTTTATTTTTTGCAAAAAAAAAAACATTTTTTCCCAAAAAAAAAAAAAAAAAATTTCCCAAAAATTTTTAATTTTTTTTTTTTACAAATAAAGAAAAAATTTTAAATAAAGTGGTCTACCCTTGGGGCCCCCGGTTTAGAATATAGCGGGACCCCCAGTGCTGATAAAATTTGGTGTTTTTTTCCGGCATGCCCCTCCATTTGAAATTTCGGGCTAAACGCCCCACTATAAATAATTTTTCAAAAAAGGAAAAAAGATCATTTCCACAGGGGCTATAGGCTCCAAGGGGAAAAAAAGAAAAAAAAGACATAGCAGGGGAAAGGGGCTCTCTCCCCTAGCTGGGTTTTATCTGAAAAAAAACGAAAGCTAAGAATTCTTTTGGCTAAAGTAAACGTTATCTCATCGCTACAACAGAGATCAAAAGAGGAAAAGAAAGGAAAAGCCTTTGGTTAATTAACGAGCACACCTTTTTCTCTCTCTCCCGATGGGTTACGTGTTTTTTTATCCGGCCCCAATAGTGAAAGCCGAATGCGTATCTAGAGTCACCAAGTAAAAATTTTCTTTTAAAATTTTTGTGAAAACCTTAAAAGTCTCCCACGCTTTTAGAAGACAACCGCTTCATGGACTTATAATACAAAGCTTGCAAAATTCCTCTTTAAACCATAAAGAATAAGAGAAACAGGTTATAATTATCCCGTTCACGTAAAAAAAATATAAGCGGGTAATGGGGGTTTGTT
>JACEEZ010021246.1:5000-10944 GCA_016584305.1 Chionoecetes opilio | reverse complement strand
TTCAACCTCTCTTCCCTCGAATTAATTTTCCATCGTAAAGTGCCATAGACCTCCGAGTCTGGCACATTTTCCCTTTTTTAGCATTCAATCAATCTTCCATCGTAAAGACCTTTTGTGTGCATGTGATACTAAAATACCTCTTGTAGCATACGGGGCCCCTAGCATTCTCGGGGGCTGGTGTATATATTGATAAATTTTATTTTTAAAATTTGAGCCCCACTTCCCACTATCGCTTTAGCCTTTCCGGGATCAAATTTTCTTTTGGGAAAGCTGTATTTGTGTTACCCCTACCGTAATAAACAAAGTCGCCAGGACGTTTTTTTCTATGTACAACGTGTGGTGGCGTTAAATTTTACATTTTTTTACACCAAATTTTTCGGGAAATTTTGGGGGGCTATCTGGAGAGCTGTGTCTTTTTGTGTCTATCTGTGTATAGTATAGCTAAAAAATGAAAAAATTAAAAAAAATATAAACAGAGTAGCGACCAACAAAAAGGGTCGCCACCCTAGGGTCTAGTTTTTACTGATGTCCCCCCGAGTGTCTTCGCGCGAAATTTAAATTTTGAAAAATTTGAAAATATAAATGCAATTACAAAGCAAAAAAAAAATGCTGAAACAGGGTAGTTTACAGTCATGATATAAACTCTGTGTATCATCTTCATGGCCATGAAAATAATTTTAGGATGTATAATGCGTAATATTTGGCGGCTGGCGACATTTTACGGGGGGAAGGGGGAGTTCCACGGGGAAACTTCCGCCCCTTTGGCTTACCTGACCCTGGGGAAATTTACGGGGCCAGGGAGTCTCAAAAACCCCCCTGGGGACCGGACACCCCTCGTCACCTCGTCAGCCAGCCCACCCCCCCCACAAAAACCTCGTGGTGATCTTGATTTTGACTTGAGCGTCCCGAACCTGAGCTCGATTTGCCTGGGGGCACCTCGTAACACTCCCCTCCGCTCACAAAAACGGGCCCGACCTCGGCCAGCAAAACTAAAAGAAACAGAAAAATCATAACCTGGCTCCTGTACATATAAAACAAAATCCTCAAATGAAGGGCAATCGCACCATCATTAAACAAACCACCTTTTCCCAAAACTTTACCCCAAAGCTCACAACGCAAGTCCTCCATCGCCATCCCCCCAGCCCGCCACTGCAGTGTTGGAAAAAGTACACCGGGCCGCCCTCCTCTTTCACGCGAAATACCATAGGAACCAGCTGCTCCCTAAACCCAGGCCCCACAACACAGCGGCCGCCACAGGTCAAGGGGGGACTTCCCCCCCCCTTTGGGCCCCCTCAGGGTAACCAGGGCCCAGGAGTCTTCACACCCCATTGACCTCCCCAGCTCTAACCCGGTCCACTGCTCCACCCGCAGAAAAGGCACACGATTTCCCCGACCGACCATGCCCCCCCACTGCAAGGCGCCAGTGACGGTGCGCAGGGCTTAACACAGCCGCTGGGCTGGTTCTCCCTGGTAGCGGGCACGGTGTTTTCCCCCACCGTCGTACAAGTAATTACCGCCCCCTGTCCAGCTTGGGGCGGGGGCCACACACTGCAGGGTAGCTAAACCCCTCGTCAACCCCCCAAAGCGCGGCGGGGGGGTAAGGGTGCGTCCCCTTCGTCTCCTGGCGCTCGGGGCCACCTCCTTTCCGTGAGGGGCCCCCCACGTTTCCCGACGGCGCCCCCTTTTTTCCGGGGTTCCATCCGAGGGGGAAAAGGCGGGTTTCTTGCCCTTTCCCCAGCGGGCTCTTGACCCGCACGCGTCGGGCGTCAGGCCCCAACTAGGGTTTTTTCCCGTCCGGGAGGCCTTTCACGCCGCGCAGGCCCCAATAAAACCTTTTTTTGCCTTTTACGCCGCTCGCCAGCGTCTGACTCGGACCCGACAGGGCCCTTCCACGAACAGGCGCATCCAGTCCCGCGGCCTGGTCGCAAGTCGCCCCCATTTCCTTAGTGTCTCGGCCCCCCACGATGAGACCGAAACTCGCTGAGCTAGGGGGGGGGTAGCGGGAGGGGCAGGCCCCACGTTCCTTTTACTCCACAACACGCCCCCCCCTCCCACTCACAAGCCGCGGGCCCCGTTCACCCTCCCACTCGTGCTTCACAATCACACCAGACTGGGCACAAGCGCGGCCCCAGCGCTGCCCCATGCTCAGACATATCGCCCACGGCCAATTTTTTTTGCCCACTCATCACTGGTTCTAATTTTTCCGCTCGGGTTAGTGGATACTTTCCCTTTGCACCCCACTTTTTCCCTTTACGTTTACTTAAAAACCCTTTTTCCCTTTTATTGCCGTGTAACCCCCATTTTTTCAAGCCATGCCTTTTGTTCTGCCTACAGGGTGCTCACCGCCTAAGGTCAGCCAGCGTAGCTGCGTGCCCCCTGATTTCCACTGTCCGCCATCTTAGTTTCCCCCGAACCAGGGCAAAGGAATTTCACGATACCTGCCTTTTTTACCTCAATATTCCTGCAACATCCCCCTACTGACACCAGTGAAAAGAAGCCCCACCTTTTACCTCACTATCTCACTACCCTACTCCGGGCTGCTCTCTTTAGAGTCGGGAAGCAGGCAGGTGCTAAAAACAGAGGGGGGGGGGGGGGGGGGACGCGTAGAAATAAACAGGGGGTCGTGTGGGGAATTTAGGGTTACCAGCTGGGTATCCTTTTCTGGGTGTTCCCCCTCAGGGGGAAGGGGTTTAGGCAAACACAAGGGTCCTTTCATGGTGTATAATCAAAACTCACAGAACAATTTGAAAAGGTCACCACTACAAATCTACAACACCTAGACATCAATGAAACCAAAACCCCCGACCTCTTCCTCGGCCGTCGTAGGTAAACGCTACAAGAGTCCATAAAACCCCCCATCCTTTCACCGTGACACTAGGGTTGTGCGGTATCAAGAAAATCCCGGTATTGCCGATCCCGGGTTTTGGGGGAGTAATACCGGTACATCCCACACCGGATCAATTATGATCCCGGGTATACCGTACCGTACTAATCCCGGTATTAGGGTATCGGTATTGTTTTTTCGTGTTTTTTTTTTCTTTTTTCCAGACAATTTTTAAACCCCTTACAGCATCGCCTCCCCCTCCCCCCTTTTTAATAAATTTTCCTATAGCGCGGCCATTTTTTTTTTCACATTTTTAACCCTCCCCTTTAAAAACTATAGTAAGGAGTTAGTAAAAAAATTAACAAAAAACATAAAAAAAAAATAGAGATGGCTGATTTTTTGGGGGAACTCCAAAAAACCATAAGCATGTCCACTTGCAAATTTTCTGAAAAATTTAAACCTGGTGGCATTTTCAGAATTGAAGATGCCGCTATAAAAATTTGCGAAAAGGTTTTAAATCCCAAAATCGGATAACTGGCAAACTTTTTAAGGGGCCCCATGCCTTTTCTTTTGAGTTAAAAAATTAGCTAAAGTGAAATTTATAGTATTTTTAAAAATATGAGGGATAATTAGCATAAATCAAATTAATAGATATTATAATAATAAAAATAATTATAAAATTTTTCTCTTTTTTCCAGGTGCTGTCATGATGGCCGAGTTTGCAGTATTCCCACATGCGGTAAGCAGATCAATCAGATCGTGCAGAGGCCCAGAAAAGGGGCCTTAAAGGGGACTCCTACAGCCATTTTTAAAGAAAAGATGGTTTCCCAGTCGTATTTGAGAGGAAGAGGTCACAATTTCCCCGGCCCGCCAGGGTAATTCGTCGCAAATACTTTCGCCATGCAGTTTTACTTCTTACAATGGGAAAAAGGGGAAAGAAAAAATTTGGCCCTTGATTGGGGCAACTCTTCAAAATTACGTTAAGAACTCGATTTTCAATATAAAAAAGATTGTCTCTATTGTCAAAACGTAATAGATACAATGTAAAACAAAGATACCCCGACCGGGGGACGGGCACATGATGCTATGACAAAGCCACCCTTCAAAGGTTTTTAAAAAGCTGGCGACGCCATGATATGGGGAGATGCTTTAGCTTCGCGTATCCAATGAGTAGAGTTTATTGTGCTAAAGCAAGTACCACCATGACTGTCAGGTCTCTTTATGCTGGCAAAAAAATTTCCAAAGCGGAATACCCTGAGGGATATAAACGGGGCCGACCTGTAAATCCCAAAAAACACGCGGCTTCCAGAAGTTTCCCAAATTTATACGCGACAATGATAAGTCAATATTCACTTGCAGAAATTTATTTTTTGAGGGACGATTTTTAGAGGAGAAAGGGCTAAAACCCCAAAAGGCTAGGACAAAAATTGGAGGAATGTTTCGGGCAGGACATTGTTCGGATTGTTTTTGGGAAAACAGACCAAAATTATTTTTCTTAGATGAAAGGGGAACCAACCCTTTAGAATAATTATGAGTCCAGTAACAGACAAAAGATTAAAATCATAGATATGCAGCGAATTATGAAATTTATGCAATAGGCAGTGTTACATCAATGCCTAAGGGGTGCCCCAACTAAAAATTCGCCTGTCTTTTCGTGGGAACGATAGATTTGCTGGTGATGATAGTCGCACGGGGCCACCCCAAACGAATCTTCATATGTCTGGGGACGGAACCCTTTTTGCATGTGAGTATAGTGAAATCCAGGAAGCTGTTCTAGCTCAAACAACACCTGATTTTGTACATGCAATCACATGTGATACGTGTTTTTCCAACAATCAAGAAAAAAAAAGGGGCCCCTTCAGCTGTTCGATAGTGAGACAATTTGGGAGTTTGAGTGTTTTCTCCCCGTTACAGGGCAGCAGGATAGATGCACGCATAGGGAGGGGGTTGTTTCTACAAAAGCGTATGGAGCTGCCCGGTAAAAATTTAGGGACAAGCATCGCTATGTTATGTACTCGATTAATTGAGCGTCCTTATCCTATCTGGTTTTCAAGTTGGAATCAATCCCCCCAACTTCGCAGCTCCCAAAGTTCCATAGCTATAGAACATACATGCTGTTCAGCAAAAGGAGGGAAATGAGCTATACCAAAAATAAAGGTGGGGGTGGGAGTACAGAGAGGGAAACTTGTTCCCAAACTAAACCCTAGGGGCCCGTTCTCCCCAGAAGGTCTGAAAATGGGATCTTGCGGCTGCAAAGGGAGGGTGTGGGAAAATCTGTCGTTGTTAAAAAGGCACGGATGGGGTGTACCTAATGTGCACTGGTTGCAGTGGGCAATTGTAAAAATTCGCATGTTCTTGATGTGCAAGGGGAAGGGTAACCCCTGATTAGACATTCCTTCAAAAAATGGTTTGGGTTTTTTGTGGTTTCTAATTGGTGTTTTTTACAATATAAATAGTTGGGTAATAAATGTAAAAGTAATAACATAGTTTTTGGTATTTTTAAAAAAAAAAAAAAAAAAAAAATATTTTTTTTCACCTTATTGAATTCATCTAATTTGTCAAATCAAAATATTTTTTTTGGCTCATTGATTTACACCTTAAAAATGATGACACTCAAAAATTTTTTACTACGAACTCGGATGGATGATACTTTTTATTTTTTCGTTAATTTGATGGCGGCCTTTTCAATATGAAAATGCCCCGAGGTTGAATTGCAGAACTTTTTCATAAAGGGGGATATAACAAAAATTTGGAGCCTCCTGAAAAAATCAGCTTTTCTACTATTTTTTCCACCTTTTTGCTAAGCTCCTGTACATTTAAAAGGGGGGTAAACTCCAGCAGTAGTAAGTGAGACGTCCGCCCCTAACGCACAGTCCCTGCACAAGGGACCTTTCGCAATCCTGGCTGCGGTACAGTAGAGGCCCACGGTTGAAGGACACACACCACGGTGCCGGAACAACCTTTTACAAAAACTTCCACTTTCGGAAAAACAGTTTCCCAAGTTTTTTTGCAATCATAACAATTTTTATTTAAGGGTAATTCCCTTTTTGGTTACAATTTTGAATGGTTTTCTTTGTTTTCAAATTTTGAATGGTTTTCTGTCACTAACATAGAAAAAAA
>JACEEZ010021245.1:147500-152500 GCA_016584305.1 Chionoecetes opilio | reverse complement strand
CCCTCACGTCTGGGAGAGTCTAGTGAGGCGGCAAGGCGTGAAGGGCTCAAGCAGGGAGACTGACCAAGGAGGAGGCGAAGGCGCAGGAGGAGTGGGAGAAGGGAGAAGAAGAAGAAGGAGAAGCAGGAGAAGACGAAGAAGAAGAAGAATGAGAAGGAGAAGAAGAAGAAGAAGAAGAAGAAGAACAAGAACAAGGAGGAGAATAACAACAACAACAACAACAACAACAAGAGGCAGGAAGAAGCGCCTTGGCGATGGACGAGAGAGAGAAAAAAGAAAAAAAGAAAGAGAGAAAGAGATAGAGAGAGAAAAAAAAAAGAGAGAGAGAGAGAGAGAGAGAGAGAGAGAGAGAGAGAGAGAGAGAGAGAGAGAGAGAGAGAGAGAGAGAGAGAGAGAGAGAGAGAGAGAGAGAGAGAGAGAGAGAGAGAGAGAGAGAGAGAGAGAGAGAGAGGAGAGAGAGAGAGAGAGAGATTCTTGCATGTATACATATATAAGTGCTGTTTGCAAATTCAGAACTACCATCATTTAATATATAGTTTGTTACAGTCCCCTGCATTCTTAAGGCACTGCAGCGATTCAACATTTGAGATTTGAATATGTTTTATAAATGTTCACCGTACCTTTATCTCCTAGTTATGAATTTTGTGATAGATGGAAGATGAAGTTTCTATGGCCGAGAGAAATAATTATTTATGGATGTATTTATACTTCAGTTTTATTATCTTTCTCTCTCTCTCTCTCTCTCTCTCTCTCTCTCTCTCTCTCTCTCTCTCTCTCTCTCTCTCTCTCTCTCTCTCATCATTTGCATGTTTTTCCAGCGTCTTATCCCCAACCCTCACACGTAATACCTTTTCCATACATTTCTATATCTCCTCATCGCTCATTCATTTCTCTCGTAATCACCATCTGTAAAGTTTTCTCGTTTCATTTTCACTTTCCTCATTCCAAACTTTTCTCTTTACCTGATCTCTTTTTCTTTATTTTTGTTCGTTCCTTTGTGAATTGTCTCCTGCGATTTGGCGAACATTTTTATGTGCCCCCGGACGGCTCTTCGCATAAAAAGAAAAGTGTACAAAGTCTGCCTGTGTTTCTCTCGTGGTCAAAGTTTTGGGGTCGTGTCTGGCGAGGTCGTCAAGATCTGTGAGTGTTTCACAAAAATATATTTCCCGTCTTTGCCAATTGCTCTAGTTTTCCTTTCCATTATATGTATATCCACTTGCTTTCCATTATCTGTATATCCACTTGCTTTCCATTATCTGTATATCCACTTGCTTTCCATTATCTGTATATCCACTTGCTTTCCATTATCTATATATCCACTTGCTTTCCATTATTTGTATATCCACTTGCTTTCCATTATCTGTATATCCACTTGCTTTCCATTATCTGTATATCCACTTGCTTTCCATTATCTGTATATCCACTTGCTTTCCATTATCTGTATATCCAGTTGCTTTCCTTTATCTGTGTATATCCAGTATGGTGGTCCTTAAATTTGAAACTCGGAAAGTCTAAGCTCCAACCCCCGGAATTTATTGCAATAGTCAAGAAAACTCTCCTGGTGAATTTCATTCTCAATCGGACAACATTTACTCCTCCCTCATCGACCTTGAAGTTTCACCCTGAGGATCAAAAACAACAATCTTTGAAAGAAATATTTTGTGCCATTCATTCCCAAAATGTTAGCTTATAACACACAACATACAGTGTTTTATAAATGGCTACCTCATTACACAGTTAAATGACCACAATCCACAGTTAATATCAGTGAAAAAAGAAACACCCGAAAATTTGCCCATTTTCAAACTTCACAAATCTTAAGCAAAATGTCTTTCTACCTCAAATACATAGTTTGTAGCGGCTGTAGCCCAACGTAAATCAAGTGTAACTGCAGTATATTTTAACACAACATGGAAGTATCATTTTTGTTCCATGAACACAATCTGAGTCTCTTTAGAAGACTCTAACAGACTACTCACAAGGCTCCTAGGCCCCTCCGACTTAGTGCTCCTGCTCCTGGTGGGCCGCCACACCAGCAGCCACGGTCTTCTTTCTGGAGTCCGGGAACTCCGCGCGATGACGAGAGACAACTTGCAGGAGAATTTGCAGTTGCTCCTCATCCTGAGTTAGCCTTCGGTTGTACTCCTGGATGAGGGCAACTCCTCACTCCGTGTGGTCGTTGATGACCGCTATCCCCTGCACGAAGGCCGCCGCTGTCCGGAAGTCTTCCCGCTCCAGCCAGGTTGCGGGATCGGCGTCAAAAAAGCCGTCTTCCAGGCGCAGCTTCTGGAAGAATCGTCGCGTGTTGGTTGATGCCATGTCTTGCAGTTGGAGTCCAGAGACGGCTTGGCTGGGCAGCTGTGGGCGCTTCGCTGGAGATTCATCTCCCACCGTGGTGTGAAGTGAGGTGAGGATTTGCCTCTTCTCCTCCACCGTGACCAGGGGGTCAAAGAGCGCCAGAGCGACAAGTTCCTCCGAGAGGTACCACAAGTGCCCTTGCAGCTTGGTCAGAGCTCCCTTGCCCACGTCCCGGTTGACGTCCATGTAGGTCGTCAAATCCTTCAGCAGTTGCAGGTCGTATCGAGGGGCAGCTGCGGCCTCCGGAGCCAATTTCCAGGCTTTCGCGTACAGGCGACTGATGAAGACGGCGATTTGCCGCAGGCCCTTCTCTTCCCTCACTGTGAGCTTGAATTGGCTCCGGAACATCCACACCTTCAGTGCGTAGATGGCTTTCGACATCCACCTTGCGTGGTGTATGGGTCCGGGGGCTAGGAACCTTACTCCTCGTGGGGGGACCTGGCCGAGGAAGATCACAGTCAATTCCAGCAGCTCCCGGTAGTCGTCCCGAAGGCCCTTGTGGTTGATCAGGGTGCTCTGGAACCATTTCTTGTCCACAGGGTCCAGCAGAGGACGCACATGGGGGTGGGAATCACCGGACTCAAACTGGCTCCGGTCGATGAACTTCCATTGATCTTGGAAGCGCTTGAACAGGGTCACTTCCGGACCTAACGTGGGGCCCATGACCGTCGTGAAAGCCGCAGCGAGGAGCAACTCAAGGACATGATGGCGGCACGCGAAGTACAGGAAATCTTTCTTGAGCTGCTGTTCGATAAGGACACACGGCCTGTGTTGGAGGATGTCGTGTCAAGCGACATCCCACCGATGCGCTCAGTAAGGTCCCAGTCTTCGAGTGCCCCGACAACTGCTTTGGCCATCTCAGAGCCCGTTCCGTTAGGCAGCTTGAGGACGTTGAGGAGCAGCACCGTTCCATTGCCTGAGACCAGAGTGGGAAGTCGCTCGACGTTCTCCTTGGTCGTAAGGTCTTGCATCAATTTCCCATCCCAATAAACAATGAGCGTGCAGCCCCCTCCCCGTAGCTCCTCCTTGAGTGCCACATGAGCATCCGTCCGGTGTTTCCGCCGATGCCGCCGGATTGAGCTGCGGTTGATGTTCAGCTCGGAGACGTCATGGCCGAGCGAGTGGGCTGCCGCCGACAGGACATAGACTGCTCCACGGTCGGTCATCTTGGTTCTGTCCAGACACGCTGCCACACTTGGCGTGATCACGTTTGTCATAGTCCTCCTGGGGCGCTTTGGAGGTCTCGCTTCTTCGTCGTCTCCGCTCTCCTCCTCAGCGGTCTCATCTGCAGAGGTGGACGACGATTCCAATTCCACTGGGGTCATGGACGTGCTGGCTTCATCCTCCGCGCGCTGCCTCTGTCGCGGGCCTCCACGGCAGCTAACCGTGTGTCGACAGATCCCAGCTGTCCACGGCGACCGGGTTCGCCCTGAGCTAGCAGAAATGCCTTATCCTCCTCATTCGTGAGGACGTCCAGGGCATTGGTGGCGGCGACATCGAAGAGATTCTTCGTCCGCTTCTTGAAAGCTTCCTCACGCACCGCTTGGGAGCCAGCTCGCCCCTTGTTCCGCTTGACGTTTCCAAGCTCCTTATGGAGTTTTTCAATCTTTGCCAGGATGGTGTCCTTTCGCTGGAATGGGATCCTGGCCTTCAACCAGAGCTCAATGACAATTTTCATGACATCGTTGGCTGCCTCCCGCACAGACTTCTTCTCGACCTCGATTCGGCATATCAACAGTCCCAGCACTTCTTCTTCCGAGGGAAGTTGAGACCCGGCAATGTTTTGCAACGGAGCAATCAAATAGCGACGGTTCACTGCTGCCATGCTTGATAGAATGATAGATTGATGAGTGATGACTCATCCTGAAAAAAACCACATTGTTAGAGGGGCGGTGAGAAGAACGAGTAATACACATTACACATTACACATAATACACAAACACACAGATCGACGTATCACATCAAAAGAGACGATTGGACATTACAGGAGCGTTTCAAAGTTCAGCACAGGCCGATACGTCGTCGTTCTAATGTCAGCCGCCCTAGAAACTGAGGCTAAACTTCAAGGCCGATGAGGGAGGGGTAAATGTTGTTGGAATTTTAAAAAAAATGCACGAGGATAGTTTTCTCGACTATTCCAACGAATTCAGGGGGTTGGAGCTTAAAATAAATTATTTCGAAAATTTACCCCTCACGAAGGACCACCCTAATATCCATTTGCTTTCCTTTATCTGTATATCCACTTGCTTTCCATTATCTGTATTTCCACTTGCTTTCCATTATCTGTATATCCACTTGCTTTCCATTATCTGTATATCCACTTGCTTTCCATTATCTGTATATCCACTTGCTTTCCATTATCTGTATTTCCACTTGCTTTCCATTATCTGTATATCCACTTGCTTTCCATTATCTGTATATCCACTTGCTTTCCATTATCTGTATTTCCACTTGCTTTCCATTATCTGTATATCCACTTGCTTTCCATTATCTGTATATCCACTTTCTTTCCATTATTTGTATATCCACTTGCTTTCCATTATCTGTATTTCCACTTGCTTTCCATTATCTGTATATCCACTTGCTTTCCATTATCTGTATATCCACTTGCTTTCCATTATCTGTATATCCACTTGCTTTCC
>JACEEZ010021245.1:135000-145000 GCA_016584305.1 Chionoecetes opilio | reverse complement strand
GGAGTAGCCGTGTACAATATAGTTAATAATAGAGTACCTGACTGGTTGTTTTCACTGCCCAAAGTGAGAGATATGTACGAACAACCAGTCAACACTAGACATCAGCAACAACTCCATGTGCCAAAATGCAACACATGTTTGGGAACAAGGTCCCTTCATGTGGCTGGACCTGCTTTCTGGAACAGCTTGCCAAGCCAGGTTAGAGATGCTACCTCCTTGCACACTTTTAAAAGTCACTTAAAAAATCACCTTTTATGTAAACAATTCTTACTCTAATTTTTGACGTCCATACCTGAAATGTATTTTAATCTAAACTAACACCTTTTTTATAACTTTTACTGTATGTTTTTATATTGTAGCTCCTAGGAAGTCTTACTTTTTATTTATGTTTCATTAGGATTTTAATGTTTTACAATTTTTATGTATTCTAATATTTTTATTTGTATATAAACCACGTTCAGTGTTCTACCTTTAACACTTGTTATCTTATTCAGAAATACTGTAAGACTCATATTACTATGTTAAAAGAATAGCCATTGTAACAATGGAAATAAAATTCTGATTCTGATTCTGATTCTCTCTCTCTCTTCTCTCTCTCTCTCTCTCTCTCTCTCTCTCTCTCTCTCTCTCTCTCTCTCTCTCTCTCTCTCTCTCTCTCTCTCTCTCTCTCTCTCTCTCTCTCTCTCTCTCTCTCTCTCTCTCTCTCTCTCTCTCTCTCTCTCTCTCTCTCTCTCTCTCTCTCACACACACACATAAATTCTCGTACAAAACAAAAGACAGATAGACAAACACACCTGACTGTAAATATTATCTCCATATCGATATACAGACTTGACAAAAAATAAAGACCAAGTGACTGATTGAATTTAGAGTTTATCACCGTATTAAGTGAGAGAATGACTATGTGACTGAATGACTGACTGACTGACTGACTGACGGACGGATCAATATCATCAGCATGGGTATCAATTATGGGTTTTATGATGGCATTAGCTCACAGTGCAAAGCCAGATGAATGAAAGAGGGATAACAAGCCTATTTCTCTTAAGTAGTAAGCTGGACGAGGGATTAAAGGGTTGGCTAATGGGTGTTATAGTGTTTGGGACTCTGGGCGTGGCTGTGGTATTGGTGCACGAGAAGGTGGAGCAGATGGAGGTGGAAGAGAAGTAGGAGGAAGACGAATTACGAGGTGACCGTAATCTAATTCCATCCCTCCACTTCATGAAACAACCTCGCTCATCGATAAGGCAACTCGGACTCTTTGGTGCCTTACCTGCAACACTATATTAACCCTTGAGCTCCAGAACGTTATTTTCATTGTAATTTGACTATATTAGGCGATTTTTATTAATCTAAGCAATATTTTATAGATATGACTTGTTTGGTATCCTTGTCCACTAGCTAATTTGGTATATTAAGTTAGTTTTCGTAATTTTATCGCTAACAACAGACGATTTTATTTAGCAAAGGAAAAATCTGGGTATGAAGGGATTAAAGCTTAATTGAGACAAAGGTTACCGCAAATTAAAGCGTTACCTTTCTGAAAAAACAATATTGATGTAATAAGAATTAAATTATGCTATGTAGATTTTATATCGTGTGAATAGGATATTGTTTTCATATTTTCATTTTGCATATAAAGTATGTCGGTGTTATATGTATGCTGGGTGATATTTTGTGAGGCAAATGCGCTGATTATACATCATCTTGGGGTCACAAACAAGATTTTCGAGTATTCAGTGGTGTGAAAAAATTGTACCCAAGACAGTGGCGTGCGTGTAGGTTTTATCCCCCGTTAAATTACGTGGAATCCAAACCACACGCAGCCCATCACGAAACTATCCGCCCTAACCCTTTGTTAGCACCTAAAGTCACCCATTTCTGTATTATTTTGGGGCATGGGACGGTAAACAGAGGCAGACACACGTACACGCACCTCCAAAATGATCACATGCTAATACCATATATTTCATTATACATGCACAATTGCACATATAATCTCTATCCAGTGCCATAACAAACGGACCGGAGGCATATTCCCCAGCTCTATGCTAGTATGTGGTTTCCCAGTAAAGACGCTTGACGTAGCTCCGAAACTAACCATAGGATTGTCTCGAATATACCCTCATTGTGATTCCCACGCAAAGTTACCATCAGTCAATCCAGAAACCCAACCTAACCTGACGTGTTCAAGAGTAAACGCCACATACTGTTCCAGAAAACGGGAATATGCGACCGGGAGACATGACAGGCTTAGAACTATTTCCAGGACGAATTTTTGTACCAAACCAGCTGACTGCCGTGAATGGACGAGTGATTTTGTTTACAGGGCGGCGCGGGCGATGGCTGCCACTAATCTGCATCCCCGCCCGATGCACGTGCAGGCATACAAACATGAACAAATAGAGGGAATTCAGTTACATAAATTTGATTATTGTCGACATGTGGCAGTTGCGTCCCTCCCTCCTGCCCTGCACGTGACGTCATAAGCGACATGGTAGCCAGAGCCACTATTCCCTTCCCTCATTCATGATAACATACGCATGTCATTTTCATATTTCTGACAGCACTGCCATGATATAACATCACCAGACGAATAGCAAAGCCACACATGTATCATCATTTTTGGAAAGTCCTGTATTCCTTCTCTTCCTCTACCTCTTCTTCTTGACTCTCCTATTCGTCTTCTCTTCCCTCTTTCTTCACGCTGCCATGGTAAAACTGTACCAGGCGAATAGCAAAGCCACACACGTATTCCCTGACTCCAGTGGGTGGCGCGAGAAGGCGTGGTGGCTGGTGGCGTGTGGCAGTAGTAGGGTTGGCGTGGGGGCGACGCCTTCATGGGGGTCTGTGAGATAGAGTGGCTTGAACGTTTGACATTTAACACAGGCCCCGGGGGGAAACGTGTGAGGCAGGCTGTTTGATCCATGGTAGTTCCTTATTTGTCTAGTACTTCCCCTGGTGTATTTAAACAAGAGAGAGAGAAGAGAAGAGAAAAAAGAGAGAGAGAGAGAGGGAGAGGAGAGAGGGGAGAGAGAGAGAGAGAGAGAGAGGGAGAGAAGAGAGAGAGAAGAAGAGAGAGGAGAGAGAGAGAGAGAGAGAGGAAGAAAATGAATGTTATGTTCTTCTGCATAATACGTACATACACCTGATCACCCTCACAACTAGTCGATCAGCCTCCCCTCCTGCCTGCCGTCCAAGTGTTATCCCAATCCCCTACACCTCATTCTCTCACCTTAACCCTCATACTACCTACTACTCATACTACTTAACCCTCATTCTACTTAGTCACTTTGGGAAAACATTTTTCCCCCCTTTTTTTCCCCTCCGCTTTCTCTTTTGTAGAAAATTCTCTAAACTTAGTAAATAAAGCTCTACAAAAATTTAAATAAATACCTGCAGGAATAAAAACTCTGCTAATAAATAAATAAATCCTGCCAGGACTAAATACTCTGCTCCACATAATAAATAAATCTCTGCCGGCAAAAAATACCCCTACTCTACAAAATAAATACTCTCCAGGACATAAATATTCTGCTCTACATAAATAAATAAATACTCTGCCAGGACATAAATACTCTGCTCTACTAAATAAATACTCTGCCAGGACATAAATACTCTGCTCTACATAAATAAATAAATACTCTGCCAGGACATAAATACTCTGCTCTACTAAATAAATACTCTGCCAGGACATAAATACTCTGCTCTACTAAATAAATACTCTGCCAGGACATAAAAAATCGCTCTTACAAAAAAAAAAAAAAATTGCAAAAAAAAAAACCCCTTCCCCAAAATAAAAAATCTAAAAAAAAAAAAACTCTCTTACTAAATAAATACTTTTGCCGACTAAATACTCTGCTCTCCCTAAATTTTGCCGGAAAAATACCTGCTCTACAAAAAATACTCTGCCAGGACAAGCGGACAGAGATCACTTACCTACTAACCATGCAAGATTTATGATCACAAGAGTATATTTGAAATCAGAGAGGGAGGCACAAGAACGAACACACACACCCCACCCACACACAAACACAACACCACAAACACACACACACAACCCCACCCCCAACACAACACCCACACACCCCACACAACCAACCACACACACAACAACACCCCCAAAACACACACCACACACACACCCACCACACACCCACCCACCACACAAAACAACCACACACAACACACACACAAAAACCCCAAACCACCCCAAACACCAAACCACAACAACAACACCACAAAAACACACCAACACACACACACAACACACAAACCCCAAACCACACAAAAACACACACAACCACCACACCACAAACACACACCAAACAAAACCCCCAAAACACCACACCAAACACACACACACAACACCCACACAACAAACACCACACCCCCAAAACACCACAAAACCCCACACACACACACAAAAACCCAACACACACCCCCTTTCCTATTTATCATGCGTGCAATTTTCTTGTTAGGCCAGGGAAAATAAGAGGGGAGAGGGGATGGGGAGAGAGAGAAAAGGGGAGAGAGAGAGAGAGAGAGGAAGGGGGAGAGAGAGAGGGAGAGAAGAGGAGGAGGAAAAAGGAGAGAGGGGAGAGAGAGAGAGGGGAAAGGGAGAGAGAGAGAGAGAGAGAGGAAAAATTGACGCTCATCAAGACCAACATTTCAAAAAGGCGTCACCTCAATAACTTTCATTAAAACGATATCCCCAATTATTTCACAACGTACTATTACTCCAAAACCCCTCACCCTATTACTTATCCAAAATATCCTTCCCCTCCTCCTCCCTTCCTCCTCCTCCCCTCCTCCCCCTCCTCCTCCTCCTCCTCCTCCTCCTCCTCCTCCTCCTCCTCCTCCTCCCCCTCCCCCTTTCCTTCTCCTCCTCCTCCTCCTCCCCTCCTCCTCCCTCCTCCCCCCCTTCCTCCTCCTCCCCTCCTCTTCTTCTACAACCTTCCCCTTCCACACCAAGTCCCCTATACTCTTCCTCCATACCATACAATACCACTCCTTCATGCTACTCATCCCATAACAATACTTTCTCATTTCATCGTTTTTTTATAACCTCATCGCCTCCAATTCACTGCCTCCACCTTAACCCTCACCCCCCCTCCATGTTAGACTGTTGTTGTCTGTTCTTCCTCTGTATTCCTTTGCATTCCATCCACACTATGTTCCCCAACCAAGCCCCCGCCCACCCCCTTGTTCCCCTGGCTTTCCCCCCCCCCCCCCCTTTGTGTCGTTTTTTACCGTAAAAGGGGGGTTTGTTCCAGGTGTGGAAAAGGGGGCCTTTTGTCCTCAGGGAAAAAAAATTTTCCCCTCTTTTTGGGCCCCTTTTGGGGTTTATTTTCCCCTTCCTCGGTTTTTTTATATCTTCCTCCTTTCCTCTTCCCCCCTTTTTTTTCTCCTTCCCTCTCCCCCCTTTTTTCTACCCCTTTGCTCACGTCTTTCTCTTCCTTCTCCTCTTATTCATCTTTTTCTTCTTCATTTTCGTCATCTGCTGCATTTTTTTTCATTCTTCCTTGTCTTTCTCTTGCTATTATTAACTTTGTTATTGGAAAATCGATCAAACGGTGCAGGAAGGATAGCTTAATGGTGACGAATAATTTGTTTACCCTCTATTGTAGACGTAGTTCCGGCCGTTTAAGGAACCAATTTCAAGGGATGGGGACTGCCGGATAAAAGCCCCAAATTTTTTTTCAGGCTTTACAGGGTCCTACTATATTTTGAGGGGGGAAAAAACGATCCAATTTACTCAAAAACCTCTAAAAACCCTTTTTGTAAAACGGCATTTTCACTTAGAAAATCTTGATAAAATAAAGATTCCCCTTTTAAGGGAAAAAGAAATTCCGTATTGCAATACATCCCTATTTTTTGTTTTTTTTTTTCATCCCTTCTTATACTTCAAAATCACACTTTTAAAATTTTACCAGGACACCGTTCTATTCAAGGGAAATTTTTAGGCTTACATGTAACCCATGAATTTACTTACGTACAGTACTTAGTTAAGGATGAAACAATGTCTGCTAAACTGTTTTGTTTTGGGTTTTTGCGATTTTGAAGAGCCCCAGTCCTCATCTGTGATGGTTTGGTCAGCGTGTGCAGTCTGCCAGAAAAAACCCTTTGGGCCACTTCGCGTCCTTAAATGAATGGACGGACAAGTCGGCGCCAGCTGTCTAGGACTTTCCGGAGAAAGTGCCCTCATTTTCAAGAACTCAACGCTTTTGCCAGTGCCTCTTCATTTGGGCCCTGAAAAACAGACGGGGAGAGTTTTTCAGGATCATCACAGTGGCCAAATCATGTCACGACCAATTAAACCACATAAACTGGAAAGGGCGAAGAACGAGGGGAGAAGCCTCCCCCCCGAAGCCCGATGCCGTCGTCCCCAAATGTTTCGACAAGACCAGCTGCATATTTTGCCCCCAAAGAAGGGACTCCTGAGAGTTAAAAAACCCTGGGGGCAGATGACAATGTTAGGTCAATGGCCCGAGATCTGTTGGTTCAGATTTGTGCCGGGATTAAAGGTGTCGGTGACCTCATTGCACTGGAGGCCAATAATCTGCTTGCTTGGTTGGGCTGCGGGAAAGTCACCCTCCCTATCAGGAAAGGGAAAACCTAAGGGTGTCATAAACGCAAAGCCCGAGCAAAAGCATTTTTCTGAGCGGTCATTACAAGAAATGAGTGGAAAAAGGGACTTGCTCTTCAGTTTCTTCCCCTACGGGTCCTTTTCGAAATCTCTTGCTGACTTTGGCTCAGGGGTGAATAACAAAATTCGCTTTTTAAAAGCAACCTGAAACACTTTCCATATTCACAAGAGCAAAGTGATGGAAAAAAAGTGCTACTTGTCTTTGAAAAAAGGGATGCCAACAAACTGAAAAAAGGCCATGGGAAATGACTATGAAGGAGATGCCCTAATTTTGGGAAAAGCGCCGGATTGTGCAAGGCACTTTCGTTCCCGTTTTTTCAACTTCAGTGGGGTCCTTTCCCCCCCGTCCAGAAGAACTCTGTCCGCCACCTCAAGAGATGGTGCCCCTGCTGAGAAAGGGCTGACTTGAAAAATCAGGACTGCACAGATTCCCAGGCCTGCTCACTGCCCAAGATCATACTCTTCAACCGCAAAAAAAAGCCCCGAAAGACAACAAAAACCAAGCAGTCGATCACGACATTCGTTGGAAAAATTGAGCCCCCCCTACCACTCTACATTGGGCCCACTCCCAAAGAGACTAGGTCAAGAAAAATTGTTCCCGATGATGACTTTGGGCCGAGGTTTTATTAACCGGGTGCTCCACCTAGAGAATCACCCGGCTATGCGTGTGTGAGGACAAAAAAAAGGGGTTGTGTGCCGTCCAGTTGCGCTTTCAGCTCTTTACTGAGGGGCCCTTTAAATATTTACCCAAACCCCCCAAACACAAAAGCCAAAGGGAATTTCCCTGGGGCAGTATCACCGTTTTCCCGTTTCCTACCGTTCAAAAATGGGCCAATCCCGAGTGAGATCAGCCTAGCCCTTCTAAAAAAAACCACCCCGGCCTAACGCCTAAAACTTCACCACTGTTTTCCCGCTTGGCACTTCGGAAGGAAAAACGTGGCTGTGCCGGGACTTCGTATGAATCCCCCATCATGGCACCTTTCAAGGCCCCCGACAAAGGAAAAAGTGGCGGAACCCTCCATTTTGCTCTGGGAAAGGAAAGTTGGTCGGGAGATGCTGTTGCCTGGTCTGCTTACCACGCCTCCCTTTAAGAGAGCCCGTTGACTTGCGCCTTGCAATCACCACTCCTGCCGCTCTTCAGGAGAAGGCTGCCATGCAGCAAGCAAATGGGATGAATGTTCTGCGTGAAGCCATACAGTTTCTGAAACCTGGGGAAAATCCTTCATTGCCTTAGATGCTCCGCTGTATGCACTTTGGCCAAGCTCGTTCATGGGACTGGCCCCCCACAACATGGCGAAGACCATACGTGGTCAGTTTGGAGGTCTCATGTTTAGATGGCTGTTTGGAAGACACTTTGGGGACTACTTTTGGGGGGCATCAGGCTGGACAACCGCTTAACTCAAGCAGGCTTGCATCGTCTGGCACTTGCGAAACTCTTTTTCCCACGGGCCTCACACCTCACGAAGACCAGAACCCACCAAATCAGTGCTCTGCACTGGCCCCGAGCAGCGGGATGCTCACCCAAAAGGCAGTTGGTGAAACCCAAACAATGATGAAGTTTTGAGGCATGGAGACGGGACATGGCTGCCAGGAGTCCAACATTCCATTTTGGGGTACCTCCTCGGTGGAAATTCTTGGCCTGTCTTTGTCGTGCACACAGGAAAAGATTTTTCCCCCTTATACTTTGAGACACTGAAAAAAAACCTTGTGCCATGGTTCTTCGCTCTGGACCACCAGAACTAGCCAGGTGGGGTCCCGGGGCTATCAGGGGCATGGAGGTCTTTTCCCAGCAGTTCAACACCAATTCGAAGTCAACGGCAACTGGCGTTTCGAAAAAAGCCCAAATTCTCCACTATAACCCCTTGACAAGCCCACAACAAAACAACGAGTTGTGAAAAGGGGAAGGAGGAGCGTGGGCCTTACCGAGAAAACCCGTTGCCCCTTTGGAGGGGTGGTTGCGGGGCCGGGGAGCGGCGGGCTCCCGGCAAGTTCGGGGGGCAGTATGCCGACACCCCAAATGTGACCAGTACCATCACGAGGAGGGGTTTTCTACCCAGAAGACTATCCCGAAGAAACTGTGGGCCTTATCCAGGTCATCAGTGAGAGGGAAACCATTCAAGGGTGAACCCCAGAATCCTGGACTTACACACGGAATGCACGACCATCCTGTTTCAAACAGTCCCCCCGTAGAGCCTGTTGGCAAGAAACAGATGAGAATACAAAAAGTCAGTGTTGACAGATCTCCACTCCATTTTAACCCCAATTTTAAAAAAAACAAATTTCCCCTGTTCAGATCGCCAACACCAAAGACGAAGAGTAAGCAGGTCGGACAAGTTCTATGCTGAAGGGTACGTGGCCCTCTTTTCCCCCCTCTAATAGTCACCCCCAGCACCCTGATGGGGACCGGGCACCTTCTTCAACATGGAACACCCATACCCTCCTTCTTTGGCTGAAAAAAGGGGAAACTGGACAAGGGAAAGTCCCATCTCACCAACCTTTTGGGCCCCAAAACGCCGAAGAAACCCCCTGGTTTATTTGATGTTGAGTGCTCGATGGGCTGCTGTGGTACCTCCTCCCTGACTGGATCACTACATTTACGATTATGCAAGTGGGTGTTTTTTCCCCCCCATCAGAGGCAACTGGAACCCCTATGAGAGTAGATGTGGTATGGGACAGGTACCTGGACAACAGTATCAAAGAAACAAACCCAAAAAAACGGGGGGGAAAGGTGTCGAAGGAAGGGGCAGGCCACCAAGGGCACAGGCAATTGGCCCGATTTCCTGCGTGACCCCACAAAAAAGGTGAACTCTTCCAGTTCCTTTAAGAAATTTTATCCTACCTTCCCCGACGGGAAAACGGGGCTTTGCAAATCTGAGCCCCTGTATCTGAGTGGGGACTGACCCCTCGTGCCGCCATGGACCACGAAGAGGCAGACACAAGAATTGTGGTCCATCTACAAATGCCCTAGAGAGTGGATGCACAAATGCTTGGTACGCCCCCGTGGATACGACTTTTTGTCACCTCTCGGGAAGTATCACTTTTAGCCAGCAAGTTCCCCGGCTGACATCTGGGTGCCTTTGCATCAAGAACTTCCTTTTCCTCACCAAGCCCTCTGTGGGACTTGGGCAAGAGAACCCCAGCGCTACAGTGTTCCCCACTTCACAGGGGTGTACGACTTTTCTTTCTTTGGAAAAAGGGGAAAAATCGGTTGGGGGGCATGGGGGGCTTACCCAAGCACGATGCCTTTAACTTCATCGTAAACATCCACATGCACAATCACGTGGTTGCCAGGGGTTTCCGGGGCTGGAAAAGTTTCACAGGGGCTTTTATGACAAGACCAGCCCCCTGGTG
>JACEEZ010021245.1:127500-130000 GCA_016584305.1 Chionoecetes opilio | reverse complement strand
CCCTCTCCGTGCCCTGTTCCCGTCTGCTGGGGTTTTGACACTCATTTCCGTTATTGCAGTTGACACACCTTCTATTTAGTTTAGCACATTTACAATTAAGACATTTGTGTTCCCGCCTCGTACATACACAGCATCGTCTTGGAGTTTGAGAGCTTGACATTTTATAATATGCTCCATGTTTTTCATTTTATTATTAACACTATGCTAAGTCGAGGGCGAGAGAGAGAGAGAGAGAGAGAGAGAGAGAGAGAGAGAGAGAGAGAGAGAGAGAGAGAGAGAGAGAGAGAGAGAGAGAGAGAGAGAGAGAGAGAGGGAGGGAGGGAGAGAGAGAGAGAGAGAGAGAGAGAGAGAGAGAGAGAGAGAGAGAGAGAGAGAGAGAGAGAGAGAGAGAGAGAGAGAGAGAGAGAGAGAGAGAGAGAGAGAGAGAGAGAGAGAGAGAGAGAGAGAGAGAGGAGAGAGAGAGAGAGAGAGAGAGAGAGAGAGAGAAAGATGAGAGGGAGAGGGGGAGGGAGGGCAGGTACGGAAGGAATGCATGAGAGAGAAAGGGCGGAAGGGAGAGGGGGGAGGGAAGAGAAGGAGGGAGAGGAGGAGAGAGAGAGAGATAAAGAGAGAACAGAGAGATGAAAGAAGGCATGGTTTTATAGAAAACGTATATCCAATTTTGGAAGCTACACAAATATTAGTTGATAACAAGATTCATCAACATCAATACCATCAGCAAAACGGACACACCTCTATTTAGTTTAGCACATTACAATTAAGACATTTGTGTTCCCGCCTCGTACATAACACAGATCGTCTTGGAGTTGAGAGCTTGACATTTTATAATATGCTCCATGTTTTTCATTTCATTATTTACACTATGCTAGTCGAGAGAGAGGAAGAAAGAGAGATAGAGAGTGAGAGAGAGAGCAGAGAGAGAGAGAGAGAGAGAGAGAGAGAGAGAGAGAGAGAGAGAGAGAGAAGAGAAAGGATGGAGAAGGGGAAGAGGGGAGGGGAGGGTACGGAAAGGAAGCAGGTACGGAAGTAGGAAAGGGCGGGAAAGGGAGAGGGGGGGAGGGGAAGGAAGAAGGAGGGGAGAGGAGGGGAGAGGGAGAGAGATACAGAGAGAGAGATAGAGGGAAAGAGCAATGGTTATTTATAGAAACACGTATATCCAATTTTGGAAGCTACACAAATATTAGTTGATACAATGATATCATCAACATCAATATCAATACCATCAGCAATAAAGGCGTGGTGACGTGCCGCAGTGCTTGTCACTTGTCAGACAGGGAGGCAGGGTCAGCAATAACGGCGTGGTGACGTGCCGCAGTGCTTGTCACTTGTCAGACAGGGAGGCAGGGTCAGCAATAACGGCGTGGTGACGTGCCGCAGTGCTTGTCACTTGTCAGATAGGGAGGCAGGGTCAGCAATAACGGCGTGGTGACGTGCCGCAGTGCTTGTCACTTGTCAGACAGGGAGGCAGGGTCAGCAATAACGGCGTGGTGACGTGCCGCAGTGCTTGTCACTTGTCAGACAGGGAGGCAGGGTCAGCAATAAAGGCGTGGTGACGTGCCGCAGTGCTTGTCACTTGTCAGACAGGGAGGCAGGGTCAGCAATAACGGCGTGGTGACGTGCCGCAGTGCTTGTCACTTGTCAGACAGGGAGGCAGGGTCAGCAATAACGGCGTGGTGACGTGCCGCAGTGCTTGTCACTTGTCAGATAGGGAGGCAGAGTCAGCAATAACGGCGTGATGACGTGCCGCAGTGCTTGTCACTTGTCAGATAGGGAGGCAGGGAGGGAGGGGGAGGGAGTACTGTCTTTGCACACGGGAGGCTGGTCGGTGTTATTTCACCCAGAGTTGAGTTCTCTCTGCAGATCCTCCAGGAAGCTGGGACAGTACCAAAGTGAGAGAAAGGGAGGAAAAAATGAAAAAAAGAACAGCGATGGCAGAAAAAAACCAAAAAGTGGTGGGTGGGTTGATGTGTATGTGTGGCGCGCGGGGTCACTGTATCGGTGTTGATAGGTGACTATCGGGGTTGACCGGTGACGTCTCGGCATGACTTGAAGGAGGAGTGGCAGTTGACTTATTGATGGAGGTAAAACCTCATTATTTCTGTCTTTTGGTATTGTTTGTATGAGATTTTTTGTCCCCTGTGTGATCAGAAGATCGTTACCGACAGATGGTCAACTTTACGCAGTGAAGTGGCTCAGTTTTCCTTAAGAAAAGCTTCAAATTGTCAGGAGCTCTATAACACCATGATCAGAGCCTGCGCGCGCGGCCTCCTACTACTACTACTACTATTACTACTACTACTACTACTACTGATAATAATATAGATGATCTTAAAAATGATGAAAATAATAATAATAATAATTAAGATAATGATAATAATAATATTAATAGTAATAATAATAACAATAATAATGACAATGATAATAACAATAATAATAGGAATAGCTTTGCATCTGTATATTTTCAAGGTTTTCATAAGCAAATATAAAAATAGCTGTGGGG
>JACEEZ010021245.1:115000-122500 GCA_016584305.1 Chionoecetes opilio | reverse complement strand
ATATTTTGGAAGCACCTTAAAATGCGAACGCCCAGGAACGACCAATATTAAATTCATTATTTACACACACACATTGTTTTCACACTTGCTCGTAATCTTCACTTCACTTACTTATCGTTGACATGTGTTTCTCTCACCCGCCCACTGCACAAACACTCCATTCTCCCATGATGCTCACCCCTACTTCTCCTTCCTCTTCCTCTTATAACACCCACATACCCTTCAATACATACCTTATAACACTCATACCACATACCTTATAACACTCATACCCTTCTCTCATCACATCCCCCATTCATTGTTGCTTCGCCATAACTCAATAATCAATACATCACTCATCACATCCTCCACTTACTTCCTTTTCCGCTTTTGTACCTATGTTCTTCCCCAACTTTCTTTCACCCTCCCGAACACGCTTATTGGTGTACCTTTTCCAATTCCCATAGATTCCTAACGCCACCTTTAATGTCACTTTCGCACTCTGCTACCACCTCATCATTCCCTCTTTTTTCACTTACTTTCTAAATTGAGTTCCGTCTCTCGCTCATGTCTCCTCATTCATTACCCCATGAAATTATTTGCCAATGGAAATAAGGTAGATTAGGTGATAAGCAAAAGTTGGGTTTTTATACCAGACCTACACCAATGAATTCCACTTTCATGTAAGAGCTGAAGATTGTTTTCTAAAATTTAAAGCCCTTTGTACTCGCACGCACTGAGCCCCGTCCTCCCAATACACACACGCGCGCGCACGCACACACACACACACACACACACACACACACACACACACACACACACCCACACACACACACACACACACACAACACACACCACACACACACACACCACACACACACCACACACACACACACACACACACACACACACACACACACACACACACACACACACACACACACACACACACACACACACACACACACACACACACACACACACACACACACACACACACACACACACACACACACACACACACACACACACACACACACACACACACACACACACACACACACACACACACCCCACACACACACACACACACACACACACACACACAACACACACACACACACACACACACACACACACACACACACACACACACACACACACACACACACACACAACACACACACACACACACACACACACACACACACACACACACACACACACACAAAACACACACACAACACACACACACACACACACACACACACACACACACACAACGTCCTCTAGTTAAAGTTCGATAAAACAAAGCACATTATTTAACTTAAGTAACCATTATTCATACCATACGAGCATGAAAGTCGTTCACCGTTGTTGAACTCCTCGATTCTACTCGTGGTTAAGAAGTTTCATTTCCAAGATTTATGGAAGGTGAAAACAGGGCTCCGTGGGGTTGACACCTGGGCCTGATGGATGGCGGCTTGCAGCGGCCCACCTGTAGCGAGGCGAGGGAACTTGTCGGGTCAAGGACGAACGGGAGTCACGGGGAAGGTGTATGAGGTGGTGAAGAGCCACTATATATACTGTATTCATTTTGGCAAGGACACTCACGATGGCTTAGTCCCGGCGACTCCACTTTCCTCGGCGGGCTGGGTGTACATGTACCTCCGAGCGGGTAAGTAGTCAACATGCAATGCTCGCCGATATCAAGTAAGATAAGATAAGATTTTCATCCTATCTAGACACTTTGCAAGTACCAACTACAAGGTTATTGACTATACAAAGCGCCGCTACGTCAGCACGAACTAGGCGGACTCGAACCGCTGACCGAATTCGCAGGGACTCTGCACATTACAAGCTCACGTCTCTACCAACCTTGCCACCCTGACGGGCTGATATCAAGTATCTCAGCTACCCAGCCCACCGGGGAAGTGGAGTCGCCACAACTAAGCCATCGTGAGTGTCCTTGGCAACATTAATGCAGTATAGGATCTGGTTACAACTGACGCGCTGTGTACATTAGGTGGAAGTGTAGGAACTGATGAAATCAGGAACAGCTAAGATATGTCCAGGAATGAGCAGTGTGACTGAAATTAAGGTGCTTTTGGGACCTAAGGGAGGCAGGGAGTGAGTGCTGAGAGATGAGTGAAGTGCTGTCGGCAGTGCTGGTGAATGGTCTGCTGGTGGCAACCCATACCCACATAATACATTATCATGATGGGAATAGGAGATATCATTTATTTTTATTCATCGTTGATTTAATTAGTTTCCTCTCACTCACATGGCTTAGAAAAGAAATTTTAATAATATTTATCACTCTGACAAAAACCGAAGGCTAAAATTATGTTTTCACAGCTGACTGTTTTTTTCTTCTTCATGCGTTGCTCTTTTATCGATGCCGTTCAACAGAGGCGTTTGTGTATGAAGCAATGTCATGAAACTGTGCTCCATCACGGATGTTCATACAAACAAACAACAGAGGATAGAACAAAAAATGTATTAAAAATGATTTCATCCTCTAAAAATAGAGGATGAAATAATGAATGACCTAGATATCCACGAGGTCAAGGTCATGTACTTCCTTCCCCTCACCCAAAAGAAAACCTGACGTCAAGAACCTGAGGATTGGGCGATGCAATAACAGTTTCTAGCTTGTTTTGTTGGCGGGCCACAACCCACGTGCCCCTGTCCATCCCTCACGGCACACACCTAACGTGTTCACTTCTATCCTAGCTTATTCTTTCTCCCTCGTGCTGTTTCTTCCTACCATTCCTCTTCACCATTTTTTCCTTCCCCATCATCTTTCTTTACTGTTTTTTTTCTTCTCCTATTTCTTTCATTCCTCGTGCATCAACTAGCCTCTCTGATCCCCTTCCTCTCCTTACCTCCTCCTCCTTCACACTCCTCTCTGCCTCTCCCTCTGTGGCGGAGTGTGAAAAATAGCTCTATATATCCCGACGAATCAATGGCCTGTAATTTTACAAGACTTATTATCACGCCGCTGTTCGTTTGCTCTTTAATCAGACACAGCAATTAAACACATCATCTAGATGTATCTGTTGTACTACCCCCACCCCCAAAAAAAAGAAGCGAAAAGCTGAAACCCGAATCACATGCATGTTATTTTGTTAGGAATGTACACACGAGAACTTTCGTTGTAGGATATATATGTTATTTGGTTTAGGATTCAATACGATGATATGGAGGTCTATGGTATCTTAGTTGCCTCTATGCACCGGTATGGTCACTGCAGCCGCCACAGCTTGTATGATGTCATATGTACTTACTTCACTTTTGAGATTAGGAAAAAAGCTGCTGCTAAAACATCAAATTCTGCAAAAAAAAAGCCTTGCTGTCCACGTAGTCCTGGACTAAGAGTTTAAATCAATAAAACACGATAATGTTTTGTGTTTTAAGTACTTCCAAAGGAACACTTGATATTTATTAACATCTAAAAATGTAAAATAGTTTGCGACGGAGTAAGTCTGCTTATATTATATGACTGTATTTGGAAGTATGAAAACTACGAAACCAGTATGTCGAAGGCAACAGATAAATCACCTATACCTATCATTTTCCGGACAGAGAGATATTGTGCACCATATATAGGTCATATATGTTCTTAACCAAGTGTACCACACGGGCAGTGTGTGTGTGTGTGTGTGCGTGTGTGTGTGTGTGTGTGTGTGTGTGTGTGTGTGTGTGTGTGTGTGTGTGTGTGTGTGTGTGTGTGTGTGTGTGTGTGTGTGTGTGTGTGTGTGTGTGTGTGTGTGTGTGCGCGTGCGTGCGTGCGTGCGTGCGTGCGTGCGTGCGTGCGTGCGTGCGTGCGTGCGTGCGTGCGTGCGTGCGTGCGTGCGTGCGTGCGTGCGTGCGTGTGTGTGTGTGTGTGTGTGTGTGTGTGTGTGTGTGTGTGTGTGTGTGTGTGTGTGTGTGTGTGTGTGTGTGTGTGTGTGTGTGTGTGTGTGTCAGTCTTTCTGTTTGTATCTGTCTGACCAACACGGGCGGCAATCATGCCTCGGGGCTTCCTGAGAGCTGCCTCCAATTATAATTGGAGGTAGCTCTCAGGAAGCCCGAAAGCCACTAAAAAGTGGCTTGAAAATTTTATAGTAAATTCTGCCAATAATTATTGGCAGAATTTCATATAAAATTTTCAAGCCACTTTTTAGCAGTCCCTGATATTCACTCGTTTAGAAAAAATGGATCGAAAGAAAACAAATTTAAAAAATGGAAAAAAGAGGCCTACACATTTTTCTTTCGATTGCTAAGAAAAAAATAAAGTATACAGTATCCATTACTTCTGCGTGGGTCAAGGGTTTTGTTTCCTTGGTATCCTCTTTTATTGCAAAGACTGTCGAGGTGGTAAGGAAATTATTCATGTGTCAGGAGTTTTCTCAACAAAGATGCATGAGAGAGCCGTGCCCTTGTGACCGTGTTCCGGCAGGCTGACAGGACGACTGAAACAGAAACGACAAGTTTGTTATAATTTTTAATGTATTAAGAAAAAGTTCAAAGGTATTGTATCTCGGTTTATTTTGATATACATTTTTGAAGTTGCGTGATTTAAGGAATTATAGTTATTGTTCTTCAGTCCCTGAAAAATATTTTGAGGCGACCTGAAGAAAGAATATTTTAAACAAGAGCAGGAAAAGAGACTATCGAATATTTGATAAGACAGAGGGCCAGAGAAAGTGATATTAAAGTGATCGTTCAAAATGTATGTATAATTGATTGGTAGCTTAAGACAAGTGCAACATTTCATTATCCAATCATGAAAGCTCGTACCAGCTCTCACCTGATGTCGAGGAGCTCATTTATAACTCCCACAGCATGGGCAATGTAGCACGCAAGGTGAAGCTTCAGCTGTTAACTTGTAATTTATGCATCATTAAAAACAAAGTTTCCTGAAGAACGTGTCCCTCGTACATCACCCTTAATCCTCCTCCTCGGTGCCCCTCGCCTAGTACTCTAGGAGGGTGCAGCGCTCGAGAGGGTCTTGGGTGCTTACAACTGTCCAGCGTCTCGATGAACAGCGTTACGTCTTGAGGGAGTGTCAAGAGCTTTCCGTTATACAGCTTTGGTTTTAACATCCCGAACAACCATGAGTTTGTTTGCCTCATTGGCCTTATTCGCTAATATATGTTTTGATGATACTTTTTATTATATTGAAGTTTGTTTTTTCGTTCGTCTCGTCACTGAGATGCTCTGTCTTCCTGGCTTTATTATGAGAGAGGGGAAGGTAGACTGAGTCCCTTGCTGCCAAGTTACTTTCAAGTCCAAGCCCAAGCTACTTCCCCATTTTTCATAGTTTTACGGCGTGCCAGTTCCCTGCCGACATAACCGGTACTGTTCCTTGCAATCAGCCTCTGATGCTTAGTGTGTGGACGCGGCGAGTGTCTGGCAAACGAACGCACTAGCTCTTATCCCAATGGTTTGAAGATGCCACGTTTGAGGAGGCGGAAGCCGCCGCTTTACATGGTTCTTGTGCCTTGCAAGGAGTCCGTTGCGTGCCTTTTTCTTCCGTTTAAAGGTGCGGTTCTCAAACAGTTTTTTTTTAAACAGATCGTGTTTCACTCACTGCCTTAAGGTCTCATTTCTTTTGGCTTTCTTGTCCATTCTACAATCAACTTTCTTAATTCGATAGCCTTGTGAAGGTCTCCTTTGGGTTCACGTCAGAGATCCTGTTGATGGATTTCGTGAATTTTCTAAAACTCAGTTTATATAACTTTTTTGGGTGGGGCTTTATATAGCTTCCAGATTAGTAATACCGTCTGTGGAAGGAACAGCAAGAATGCGCAGGCATCTTCACCTGCTCCACCATACTGGCCATAACATCTGAAATGCAATCACCCATATCTAGGGTTCTCCCGGAGGTGGCCAGCATAGACGACGTCTCCTTCAGATGACTTACAGATCCTTGGCAGCAGACCGGCTCATCGTGCACTCATTAATGATAAATAAACATAAATATAGTTTATACCATTTTCCCAAATAAGCTTGCATAAAGGATATCCGCCTGAGTTATATAAACTAATAGCATATATGCTTCAAATATACAAAGTAAGTATTAATCGCTCTGACATCCTCTGAAACGAGAAGAAAAGTCACCATCCCCAAAATATTCGTCCTCCCCCCTCCCCCCCCTTCTCTCTCTCTCTCTCTCTCTCTCTCTCTCTCTCTCTCTCTCTCTCTCTCTCTCTCTCTCTCTCTCTTTCTCTCTCTCTCTCTCTCTCTCTCCCCCGCAAGGGTGGCGCGGTTGGTAGAATCACGGACTGGTGTTGCAGAGTCCCTGCGCCATTCTTTCAGCGGTTCGAGTCCACCAAATTCATCCTGGCGTGGTGGCGCTTTGTATAGTCAATAACCTTGTAGTTGGTACTTGCAAAGTGTCTAGATAGGATCAAAGTATCTTATCTCTCTCTCTCTCTCTCTCTCTCTCTCTCTCTCTCTCTCTCTCTCTCTCTCTCTCTCTCTCTCTCTCTCTCTCTCTCTCTCTCTCTCTCTCTCTCTCTCTCTCTCTCTCTCTCTCTCTCTCTCTCTCTCTCTCTCTCTCTCTCTCTCTCTCTCCAGAAAGTCTTATTGTATCCTTTTTCCCCTTCGGCGGCCTGAGGTGCACACAGGTCGTGATGTCCACTGTGCTTGCCTCGGGGTGGTAGCAAATGCAGCAATAACAAAACAGTTAAGCAGGGTCGGCACCTTCAGCTGAGCAGCGGCGGGGTACTGTACTGGCCTCCACGATGCCTTACCTTTGCACCTTCTTTTCCCGGTACAGCCATAGAGTTGCACCCTCATAACCAGCAAGTAGGGTAAAAAAAATCTTTTAAAGGGACTTTTCCCTGTGTGTGGGAGGCAGGATTTTAAAAACGTGCAGGAAGTAGGGCCGCCGAACAGGTGCTGGCGATAAAGGTGGTGTTATGTCGCACTACGGTTCGTTTCAGGCTTCGCGTCTCGAATCCTTTATAGAGGCTTTAGTTCGATAGTTATACGCTCCATTGTCGCCTCTGCGGCTTGATGGTCCTCTAGCGGTCGTGGCTGGTCTTCCCAAGCTGCTGTTTACCGTAAGACTCGGAAGAAAAAACAAGAGAAAGACACACACACACACACACGCACACGTACACATCGGTATTCCAGCATGTGAATGAATGCACTTGAATTTCCCTTCTTAACTGCACTTCCCTGGGGTCATTAAGCCTCTAGTTGGACTGGTGTGCCGGTAATGTTCAAGGACTGGTGTTGGAACAGCAATAACTTGAATGAAGTGCGCCAGGAACTCAGGCACTCGTATTACTTGCTGAATAGTAACATAAACCACTATAACACGTAGATTGCGAATGTGGAAGTGTTATAAATTGTAATTACGCCTCGTTTCCAGAGAGAGAGAGAGAGAGAGAGAGAGAGAGAGAGAGAGGGGAGTGTCTGTAAGTGTGTGTGTGTGTGTGTGTGTGATGGAGTGAGACGGACGCAACACCTGAGCCTCGCGTGACCTGGGTGTGTATAAGGCGAGATCAATTACATGTCATGAGG
>JACEEZ010021245.1:110000-112500 GCA_016584305.1 Chionoecetes opilio | reverse complement strand
GTGCCCCATTATTACCCTCTTATGTTTTCTTCCTTCTTATTAAATAATAGAGAAATTCAGTAAGCTTTCCCCCTTCATGCTGTGCCCTGACTGTTCATAAAGCTAAATTATTAACGAGCTTATCCTTGTGAGGCGGTGGCCGAGTGGTAAGCGTCTGGAAGTGGTGAGATCGGCGTCCCGAATTTGAGTCCCGCCAGGTTAAATCTTTCATCCATCGTCGAGTGACTGAAGTCAACCCACATGTCGCCAATTAACCCTGCTTTCGATGAGTGTATCGGAGGACACCGTGAGACATATTACACCAGTCTGGAAAGGTTTGCTTACTTTACTCTTGAACACGTCAGGTTAGGTTACGTTCGGTTACAGTTAGGTTAGGTTTCCTTTCCGAAAAATCGGTAACTTTGTGTGGGAATCACAATGAGGGTATTTTCGATAAAATCCTATATAGTTTGTACGGGAGCTACAGCACAGTAACTATACAGTACAGTACAAGAATTAGTACGGAGCTACAGCCAAGCGTCTTTACCCGGAAAAGGTGATCCTTTCCAGACTTCGATAATATGCCACCGGGGGGGCGGCATGAGCCTAAACAAGTGCCACTATAAAAGTCCTGTCTGCGCCACCACAGGCAAGGCCAACCATCGCAGCCCTCAGAGGAACCCAGAAGGCTACACATCAAAGCCCTCATGGATTGAAGAAAAAAATACCAGACGGTATAGATGACAACGTAAAAGAAAACAAATGGAGGAGTAAGTAAGACTAGTGTTTCCATCGGGAGAATGTGATGGCGGCACTTTAATCCACCGGAACGTTCGCTTAAGGATATCCACATTTTGATATAGATAAATGGCCGGGAAGGGACGAACCCAACGCAATGTCCCTCTCATCCGTGCGAATGTCAGCCTGTGTCTGGATAACGGCACTGGAGAGCGACGGGAGTAGGAAGAGAGAATCGGAGTGCAGATTATGGCTGGGATGAGGGTGAGCCAGGGGGCGTGGGGGGCAAGGGGAGGGAGGGAGAAGAGTCTCGCTCAGGAAGGGTCAACAGCAAGGATATTATGCAAACGGAAGGAAGGGGAAGACTGAGATGAAAAAGGGGAGCTGGGATAGGGTAGTGAGAGCAATGGAGGAAAGAACAGGAAGGACGTGGAGGCTTGTGGCGCCGCAATTATAGACCAGAACTCGTTCCTTTGCCCTGCTAGGATTGCGTATACAAAATAACTTGCTTAGAGGAAAATGTGTTTGGGATTAAGTATATATATATATATATATATATATATATATATATATATATATATATATATATATATATATATATATATATATATATATATATATATATATATATATATATATTATATATATATAATATATATATATATATATATATATATATATATATATATAATAATAGTAGAAATATATATTCTTAAATGTTTAAAATTTTGGAATGGAAAAAGGAGAGAAATAAGAATTCAGTTGGAAACATTTATATTACCCAAAAGGCCCTTAATTACTATAATTTGACGCTAAGAAAGTTGAAATGGAGAATAAAACCAACACCATTTAATGTAGAATAATCGAGAATCTGGACGAAAATATTGCGCAACTTCAAATATTTTAATTCTTTCAAAAGTTATAAGTGAAAAAAAAATATTAGAAAGGAATATTATGCGTGTGGCAACGAGGAGTGTCTCTACGTACTGTACCAGTGTATACAGTTGACAGTTGTGTATCCCAGGCTACAGGTGTACGGAATTGTTAATGGTGGTCAGCAATGTGCGGCATGCTTAAGTCATAATAGGAATAGGTTCTATAGGAAACATATTTGGGGTAATCGTGCCAGTCAAGGAAGAGAATATGCATCCTGCTGTGCATTGCGTAAACACTAAAGGTTAGAATCAGTTCATAAATCTTTTACTCTGTGTCTTTTAAGGCTAAAAATGCATTAATTAAACTTATCGATATACAGCAAAAAAGATACTGGGCTGATTTGGGTTAAAAAAAACCATTGCCTGTGTTGTTGTCACCCAATGCATTTCATGTATCACTGATGCATGCAGGTAGTCAAGTGTATTTTACTAAGGCATGAGTGTACAGATAGTGTTGTTTTGTGAATACCCCAGTGCTTCACCTTTTTTGTAAATTATATAGTTCAATACTGTCAGGTTACGCGTATGTAATGATAACTATAAGTAAATTTTTAAATGTTTGCATCATAGAAATGTTGCCCTTGTGAAGGTATTGATGTTTGGTCATCAATGAATCAGGCAACTTTTCGTGAATATTTATGTTCAGAATGCAGTATTTATCGAGACACTCAAGGCAAGCCACGCGGCGTTGTCTCTCCTCACCTCCAGACGGCAGGGAGTCCTCGTCAGCCGGGAAACTCGCTGCTATCTCTTAGGAGGGACAATGGAAAAATAATTATATTTGGTACATTTTCTCGGAAGGACGTGCTGCAAGTCGTTAGTTGGCGGGAACACAGGGAGAGGAGAGC
>JACEEZ010021245.1:72500-100000 GCA_016584305.1 Chionoecetes opilio | reverse complement strand
TGATTAAGTAAGGTTTAATTAATCTTATCTAAGCCCTTTGTGTTCCTTCTGGGGATACGAAGGATATTGGGTTCTTGTGGTGGTCGTGTTGTGTGTTTGAAAGATATGGTGGTGGTAGTGTTTATATGGTGATGGCTGTAGGAGTTTTGATATTTCCTTTTGATAGAATGATGGAGATTGTGTAGTGTGGTGGTGGTGGCAGTGGTGGAGGTGATGAAATCTAAGTGGGTATATAGTGTAATATAGTGATGAATGATGATAATGGTGCCTGTTGATGGTGTCATAGAACAGCGTGATGATATAAGTTATGTATGATGTAGCGTGGATATCTTTTTTCTTTCATGAAGACATATTCTGAACTCGTATTTGTTACTGTTGTCTTTTTTAGGGTTTCATGATCTTATATTGATTTTTGTCTAGTAGTTGATTGTGACTTAGAAGGTTATGGTATTGAAAGGGGTTCTGTTTTTAAAAAATATTAATGCGTAATGCCGCTATATTAAGGCGTCTCTGCAGGCTGTAGTGGTGGAGTTTAAGGAGATAAGGAAGTATTTTGACCGTCGCTTGCAGGCAGGGATGGCAGGAATAGGCAGGGAGGCAATAGGGGGAGACAGTGGTGGGGGATGGATGGCGGCAGTGGTGGGGTGGTGGAGAGTGGTGGGGGAGGAGGGGGGCAGTGTTGGGGTGATGGGGGGATGTTGGGGGGCAGTCTCACAAAGGAACACCAACCCTGCCACTGACAACTGCTCTTTTGTGCTCGTGTTGTGTCGTCCCCCAAGAGTCCCCTCCACTTCATTCCCCTCTTCATGGCCCTTCCCCTTCCCCCCCATGGCCCTTCCCCTTACCCCTATGGCCCTTCCCCTACCCCCATGGCCCCTCCCTCCTCATTTGACCTCCATAACCCCTGCCTTGGTTCCTCCTCCTCCAGACTCCTACTTTCTTCTCCGCTCCAACTCCTCTCACCTCGTGGCCGGACAGTTTGCCTACGGACAGTTTGCCTACGGACAGTTAGCCTACGGACAGTTTGCCTACGGACAGTTTGCCTACGGACAGTTTGCCTACGGACCGTTTGCCTACGGACAGTTTGCCTACGGACAGTTTGCCTACGGAAAATTTGCCAACGGAAAATTTGCCTACGGACAATTTGCCTACCGGACAGTCTGCCTACGGACAGTTTGCCTACCGGACATTTTGCCTACCGGACAATTTGCCTACGGACACTTTGCCTACGGACACTTTGCCTCAGTGTTTCCACAGGAAACATTTTCTTTACCTTGGTTAGGTTAGGTTAGGTTAGGTTAGGTTAGGTTAGGTAAGGTTAGGTTAGTTAGTTAGCAAAGTGTCCGTAGGCAAAGTGTCCGTAGGCAAATTGTCCGGTAGGCAAAATGCCCGGTAGGCAAACTGTCCGTAGGCAAACTGTCCGGTAGGCAAATTGTCCGGTAGGCAAATTGTCCGTAGGCAAACTGTCCGTAGGCAAACTGTCCGGGTACCTCTCACCTCATCCCTTACGTTTGCCTTCCTTTGTTTCTTCATTTCTCTCTTCCTCTTGCCTTCAATTCATTATCTTATCCCTTATCATTATTCATCTTTATCAACACCTCAGTTATATCCCACGACCAGTCTTTGTATTCCTGTTTAAGGCATGTTCAATCCCTGTTATATTTGCTCAAGAACGCTTACCTTTCTTTCCACACTGCAACCCTTTCTATCCTACGCCCGGTTTTACTTTCGTTGTCAGTACCATTAATTAATTTTCATCTCCTACGCTACTCTGATTTCTAAACCCTTCATCCTTTACCTGTCCGATTCGTTGTTCTTTTAGTCTATCTCATTCTTCTTGTACATGTCCCCCTCCTTTGCCCTCTCCCCACGTGCTCATTCTTTCTAGCATTACCCCTTCGTCATGAGAACATATAAGAGGAGGGGGATTAGATAAAATACGGATGGTGAAGAGGAAGATGTTGATGTATGGGGTCCTTAGCTCCTCTTCAGTTCCTCAATGAGTATATTTTCTTTATTATCTAGTATTCTTCCTACCTATCCTCTAGTTCACTGCTTTTATTTTGCCAACGTCCCCTCCCCTTGCCCTACCCTCCTCGTCCCCTCCCCTTGCCCTCCCCTCCTCGTCCCCTCTCCTCTATTCCCCTTACCCTCAGCCACCTGGATCATACTGGCATCTGCAGTTGTCCTCAGGTTATACGCTTGGAAAAGGATTATATTTATATCAGGGACAAAATAGAGATTCCTTCACATATTATATTTCCAAGTTTTGCTCCATATATCATCATGTATTCCAATTTTTTACATGTTTGACGTGTGTGTGTGTGTGTGCGTATATATATATATGTGTGTGTGTGTGTGTGTGTGTGTGTGTGTGTGTGTGTGTGTGTATGCGTGTGTGTGTGTGTGTGTGTGTGTGTGTGTGTGGGTGTGTGTGGGTGTGTGTGTGTGTGTGTGTGTGTGGTGTGTGGGTGTGTGTGGTGTGTGTGTGTGTGTGTGTGTGTGTGTGTGTGTGTGTGTGTGTGTGTGTGTGTGTGTGTGTGTGTGTGTATGTGTAAAGGAAAAATTATATGTTCCAAATGCAGCCCCTTCCACCCCTCCCATCCAATATTTATGGCTGTTAGTATCACTGAAACGAAGATTAATGACGCTTGACGACCTAGTATTATCATGGTTATAAAACAGTTAGCAACCATGCAATATTTGGAGTAGCGCCGTCGTCTATGCGAATCTTTATCACCAATGAACTTGGCAAGGATTCAACTCTTAATCTTATTCAAAAAAATATAAGAAAAACATGGTCTCTCAGCGTTTCCTGCACAGTGTTGCTTCCTGCTTCCATCGTCTAAGTGTCGCGCCTTTCTGTCAACAAGTTACGAAAGCTGAAAAAAATACAACTGGATAAAAACCTGTCCCTTCGCTTGGCCCAGCATGAAAGGAGATTCTCACTTGACTCTGCTGCTTTTATGTACGATGTAAGGAAGCAGCACAACAAGACATGAAGCCTTGAATGAAGGTTTGTGAGGTTTGTGAAGGTCATGAAGGTTTTTCATGGCGTGTTCAGTGGAGCCCGAATAAGTTTTAGAAAAATATCTTTCCAGCTGACGATATTCCATGGCAGACAGGATCACGTGGCTGACAGGATGACATTAGGTGAGGTCAACATTACTCCTAACTTCTTTTTTTTTTTTACATAACAAAGGACTGGCCAAGGGCACACAATAAAAGAGGTAACAAAAAACCCGCTCAGTTGCCAGTCCATATAAAAAAGACAGTAAGAGAATAAAGAAATGGGGTGTGGGCCAATTTAGTTCTGGAGGTGTCTTGTTACTCTTCTCTTGAAAATATTTAAGTCGTAGGAAGGAAATACTTGTCTCATTGTTCTTGAATGCGTTTACACTAGAAGTTTATAAGAATCCAAGCTAAATGGCTTTAGATAATAATTTATTTGAATTTAATGAACTTGGGTTTTCGTCGAACGAGAATTGCTGATCATTTTGTTGATCAACTGAGAAACAAGTTGTAGTTTATAAGGTGTGAACCCCTTCTTTTTTTCTAATCGGGGCAAGAACTCTGCCTCAGTCCGTATATGTCAAGGACTTTTTTTTTTGTCAAGGCCGTTTTTTTGTGTGCCCTTGGCCAGCCCCTTGTGATAAAAAATAGAAAAATAAAAAATTAAAATAATGTCAAAAGGGAGAGTGGTTTGCGACGCACAGGTGACGGGCGTGTGGGCGTCGGCGATATATATTTGACCTGAAGCGAGAATGACACAGAACGGAAACAACGCAGAAGTCATACGAGAACAACAACTTCAACAACTTCAACAACTTCTTGACATTAAATACTGCGTGTCATTATAATACGTAAATCATTTTTAATACAGAGTGCCGGTAAGTCCACGCGAACTCATTACTGATGCAAACATTTCATTATAAAGTTAAACACGCACACACTCACAAAAAATATGTTTAGCAAATAGCTGGTTAGTTTTTGAATTATTATGTTTGCCATCAATTTGAATAAATGTTGGATATACAGCGCAGTGTTGCCATGGTGTGCATACAGAAACAATTTCAGTCTTGTGTGGAACAATGTCATATACAAAAGTTGTTTATTATATTGAGTGAACTTTAACCCCTTGAGGCCCAGAACGTAATTTTCATTGTAATTTGGCTACTATTAGACGATTTTGTTTAATTTAAGGAATAGTGTATAGATGTGACATGTTTAGTATTATTGTCCACTAGCTTATTTTGTATATTAAGTTACTTTTTTTAATCCTATGGCTAACAACAGACAATTTTATATAGCAAAGGAAAGATCTGGACGTATAGGGGTTCAGGGACATCTCATGAGTTTTCCTCTTCCTGCTTACTTCCCAATGTCTTTATACCCTCCAGTGTTAATCATCTTCCAACCTTTATAGCCATGATATAATACGTCTTGTGGCCATAGAAGTTTCATGTATTGCGGAAGTTTAATTGCTTTTATGCATATATTTAATCTTTCCCATATATATTTCGATTATCCTAATATTTCCTGCTTTATTTTTACGAACATTTCAAAATGATGACTCCTTTTATTTCCTCTTTTCACTTTTTCACAATACTCCTACGCATATTGTGCTTTAAGAAAACAATACATTTTCAATCGTGTTTTGCTGTGGGTAGGTGTATTTCAAGGGGTTCAAGGTTTAACCCTAAGCTATGTTCAACCCTATCCTATAAGCTATGTCTAAGTGTAATGCCCATTATTCGGGAGAGATAGTATGAGAATTATTATCATATAATTCCCGAGTTATCTCGTAAGCAGTTCATTTTTTTTTTTAGTTTCACGGGTGACTCATCGCCCTTCTTTCTTTTCCGCCATATTTTCTCATCTTCCTTCCTTCCTCCCCGCCATTTTCTTTTTTCCTTCCTTCCATTCCCCCCCCCCCGACATGCCGTATGCGAGTCAAAATTCGTGGGATAATTATTCCGCGATCAGTGATAACTAATGAGTTCAAATCTTTTCATCTTTCCCCAGCTATCTGATCAGACCGAGTAACACTCCTAGATTCTTAATGTCTTTCAAAATAATCCCCATCGTTATCGATCATGTTCATACATGGACGTGTTAGTAAAGTTATGCGCTAAATTGAAAGTCTACCAAATTTCTATGCCACATCACTATACCCTCTCACTCTTGAAAACGCGTTCGGACTATCGACATTAAATATAAAAACACCCTTCTTGGGTATTAGATTAAACATATTAAATTCTTCTATATCAAAGTAACAGGTCTGTAGTATAGGCAGCCTTTTCTTAGGTACACGAGTTTCATTATTTAATTAGTTATTTCGGGATTATAAGCTATTCATTTAAGGTCACGTCTAGACCATTCAAACAATTCCCCTTTTTCCTGCCGCGGGCGCTGGGTAACTCGTGGGACACCAGTCTCCATCCATCCTTCCCGTAGGTAAGTCGCACCACATTCGCTCCTGTTTCCCCCCCCCCCCCTTTCCTTGTTATCTATATTTCCAAATATGGGTATCTATGTTTAGTAGCTAACGTAAAGGAGGTCTGCCCATCCTTATAAGTATTATTGACGAGTCTCCATCCATCCTTCCCGTAGGGAGAGGCTTTGACGGGAGTGACTCGCTCCTGTCCTCTTCAAGCCATATGGTCTTGTGAATACACAAAACAACTCATTACTCTCACATTTTCTCCCCTATATATATATCTTCCATGTGTAATTATAAATATTCAGCGGTATGTTACTTAAGTGTAGGATAATTCATTAAATAGGATTCAGTGAGGAGAGTTATGCTCATAAGAGCTTCTTTTCATCACATAGGAAGAGCTTCCTGTATCAGGGTGTAAAGTTTTTTCTTACATCCGATTAGAGTTTTTCCGGTGTTGGATTAACCCTTATATGTTGTATATGATCTCAAGCAAGAGACATACTATTTCAGTATGAATAAATAGGATGATGTTTTCAAATATAGTTCTTGTGTTTATTATAAAACCCCAGGTGATTATTCTGTGTTAGGACAGTAATTCCCCACACTTCCAAAAGAGTCAGCCTTACTCGGTATAGTTCCACGTATCAATCACGACTACCAACAATAAATCTAATCTTACTATTATTCAAAAACGCGCCCAGGGAGTAACCAGAGAAGTACTCGCCTGGACTGGTGGCAGCATCCCCCTTAACTCACACCCTGTTCCCTTAACCTAAACCCTTACCTCTTCCCCTTAAATACATCCCCCATTTCAGTACTCTCCGCAGTGAGACGTGGTCAAACTATAATCACATAGTGAAGTCATAAGACTAAGTTAAATCCTCCATTCAAGTTGTAATCTAATGAACAATCTTAATCAAGTAATATCATTAAAAAAACGTTGACCAGTTCTAAACTCCCCATAGGAGTTATCAGCAACACACTGGTAGTTTTGTGGTGGGAATTTCATTTGTATCGGTCATAAGATACAGTATTCATTTAAAGCCTTTTAGAAACCCCAAAATTCAGGCAACACACTGGTGACTATAGCGGTGGGATATTATTTCCTAAAAATAACAGCAACAGAATCTCACCTGGAAAAATAAATAGCAAGATAGTCAAATTTCAGTAAATTTTCATATAGTAATCGATCATTATAGTAGGCTCATTAGATTTCCCCCCCTATAAACCAAACACCCTACACACATGAACTATGACCATGTGGCAGTGAGCTATAAGAAGCGAGCCGACGCCGCCCTTCACCGCCGCATGCCGCGCGTCTCAGCCGCCGCCGCCCTTGACAGACTGCCGCGCCCTTCACCACTTCAGCGCGCCTCGACGCCACGCTCGCCTCAACTCCGCCGCCCTTCACAGTCAACGTCACTACAGCCTGCCGCGTGCCTCGACGCCACGCTCGCCTCAACTCCGCCGCCCTTGATAGCCAGCCGCCGTAGCCGCTGTTCCTGTAGCCGCATCTAGCCGCCGCCACGGCCTGCCGCACGCCTAGCAGTCACGTTCACCACTACAGCCGCCCTTCACCGCTACAGCCGCCACACCCGCCCCATCGATGCAGCGCTTCACCGCCGTAGCCGCCGTTCCTAGCCGCTACAGACGCCACATCTAGCCGCAACCACCACCATGGCAAAGAGAGGGCGTGAAGCCTCGTCGGGAGGGAAGTACTGGATCCCCCTCGGTCTACCCGTCACCGACATGAGCTGCGCTGACAACACAGGCGCCAAGAACCTGTACATAATTGCCGTGCAGGGTATCAAGGGGCGTCTGAACTGCCTGTCCGCCGCCACCGTGTCCTGCAACAACCAGCAGAGCAACAGCGGTAGCCCAAACAGCTACGGAGACGGAGGATGCAGCGACACCGGCTCAGGAATGGGCACACTCTTAGTTTCCAAGAACCTACAAGAGTTCCTGAAACGTTTTGAAGAGCTGAAGGCCATCAAGAAGTACCGGGCGTCAACAAGACCCATGATGCCACCCATCAACAACAAGATGGAAAAGTTCGGTATCCAATAGTGTTAAATTAGAAAATCAAGGAAGAATTATTTTGAACATGAACATTGAAAATTTATTTTATGAACTTGAAAGTTTAATACCTACTCGGTAGGGTAGTTGTAGTGTCACCCGGTTATTACTCTTGGGGAAATCAATTCGAAAAGTGTTAAATGTAAAACATTGACCAGGATTCAAAACAAATTGAGGGTCAGTATGTTCTTAATATATCCAGGTAAGAGGTTGATTGGGATACCAGTCTCATTGAATTTCATTAACAGATTCAGTCTGGTTCGGTGAGTCTTCAAGGTATTTTAATTCAAGTTACAATCAACACGACTTGTGGTGTATTCAGGTGAAGATTAAGCGAAAAGTGTTAAATGTAAATTATTGAGTCAAGGGTAGTGTAGTGTCAGACTAGATGAAATAATTTGGTCTAGGAGATTTCTCATGTCTAGAAGTCGGAATGTCTGGTTTTCACGGGCTCAGCCTGGTTCAGTGGGAGGAGTATTTTAATTCGAGATAGTAGTACTCGCTTCTCACTTCACAGTCAACCAGCTTGCGGTGTGGCGGGCATTTCAGGACTCGTAAGGCTCTCGTTATCTAACCTGAGAGTAGCCGGCCAGCACCCATGGGACGAACCTTTTGCGAAGAGAATGTAGGCACTGAGTCAGGTTTGACGGCCACGTCACTACCCAGGTATCAGGTTGATTGGGATACTTCCTTTCATTGAATATTCGTGTAATCTAAACACAAGCAGACACCCGTTTTCAAAGAACAGAAGAATTTCCATTAAATTCACTCTAAATTCGTCCCATACACACCTCCTCTTGACGCAGCTTTAAAAAAAAAAACGGAAACCACAGATCCGTGAGTAGGTAATTTGATATAAAAGAATTTAATTTTCCCGGAGAATAGACGTGTGTAATGCCCATTATTCGGGAGAGATAGTATGAGAATTATTATCATATAATTCCCGAGTTATCTCGTAAGCAGTTCATTTTTTTTTTTAGTTTCACGGGTGACTCATCGCCCTTCTTTCTTTTCCGCCATATTTTCTCATCTTCCTTCCTTCCTCCCCGCCATTTTCTTTTTTCCTTCCTTCCATTCCCCCCCCCCCGACATGCCGTATGCGAGTCAAAATTCGTGGGATAATTATTCCGCGATCAGTGATAACTAATGAGTTCAAATCTTTTCATCTTTCCCCAGCTATCTGATCAGACCGAGTAACACTCCTAGATTCTTAATGTCTTTCAAAATAATCCCCATCGTTATCGATCATGTTCATACATGGACGTGTTAGTAAAGTTATGCGCTAAATTGAAAGTCTACCAAATTTCTATGCCACATCACTATACCCTCTCACTCTTGAAAACGCGTTCGGACTATCGACATTAAATATAAAAACACCCTTCTTGGGTATTAGATTAAACATATTAAATTCTTCTATATCAAAGTAACAGGTCTGTAGTATAGGCAGCCTTTTCTTAGGTACACGAGTTTCATTATTTAATTAGTTATTTCGGGATTATAAGTTATTCATTTAAGGTCACGTCTAGACCATTCAAACAATTCCCCTTTTTCCTGCCGCGGGCGCTGGGTAACTCGTGGGACACCAGTCTCCATCCATCCTTCCCGTAGGTAAGTCGCACCACATTCGCTCCTGTTTCCCCCCCCCCCCCCTTTCCTTGTTATCTATATTTCCAAATATGGGTATCTATGTTTAGTAGCTAACGTAACAGGAGGTCTGCCCATCCTTATAAGTATTATTGACGAGTCTCCATCCATCCTTCCCGTAGGGAGAGGTTTTGACGGGAGTGACTCGCTCCTGTCCTCTTCAAGCCATATGGTCTTGTGAATACACAAAACAACTCATTACTCTCACATTTTCTCCCCTATATATATATCTTCCATGTGTAATTATAAATATTCAGCGGTATGTTACTTAAGTGTAGGATAATTCATTAAATAGGATTCAGTAAGGAGAGTTATGCTCATAAGAGCTTCTTTTCATCACATAGGAAGAGCTTCCTGTATCAGGGTGTAAAGTTTTTTCTTACATCCGATTAGAGTTTTTCCGGTGTTGGATTAACCCTTATATGTTGTATATGATCTCAAGCAAGAGACATACTATTTCAGTATGAATAAATAGGATGATGTTTTCAAATATAGTTCTTGTGTTTATTATAAAACCCCAGGTGATTATTCTGTGTTAGGACAGTAATTCCCCACACTTCCAAAAGAGTCAGCCTTACTCGGTATAGTTCCACGTATCAATCACGACTACCAACAATAAATCTAATCTTACTATTATTCAAAAACGCGCCCAGGGAGTAACCAGAGAAGTACTCGCCTGGACTGGTGGCAGCATCCCCCTTAACTCACACCCTGTTCCCTTAACCTAAACCCTTACCCCTTCCCCTTAAATACATCCCCCATTTCAGTACTCTCCGCAGTGAGACGTGGTCAAACTATAATCACATAGTGAAGTCATAAGACTAAGTTAAATCCTCCATTCAAGTTGTAATCTAATGAACAATCTTAATCAAGTAATATCATTAAAAAAACGTTGACCAGTTCTAAACTCCCCATAGGAGTTATCAGCAACACACTGGTAGTTTTGTGGTGGGAATTTCATTTGTATCGGTCATAAGATACAGTATTCATTTAAAGCCTTTTAGAAACCCCAAAATTCAGGCAACACATAAGGGGTTGCTCTACACCTCCTGTACTCCCCTGCAATGCCTTCCCAGTAGGCTACGCGTGGGAGGAACTGTGTTGTGTGACATCGATCGCTGCCCACTAGCATTCAAGAAATCATTGCATTAAATTATTCAAAAAGTGTTTCTTGTAATCCATTTGAGGTTGTTAATACCATGTGGGCGCCTACGTATATACACTTGAGAGGTAAGTGGCTGAAAACACATTGTTGAGCTACAAATTGATGTCGCAGCTGTGTCACGCTTCCACTTGGCTGATGTGTCGTTGTTTTCATTTTATTTGTGACCTTGTAATACATGCATATCCCTTAGACATGTATTCTATTATATTTCTGTTACTTATCTTTCTCTGTGACTCGTGATTTTTTTTATTCCCACTTTGCCTGGTTAACGCAATAGTGTTCCAACTTTCACAGCTGTTGCCTCGCTGGTGTAAAGGAGGGGTAGGGTGTTTTTCATGACTGCTATATAGTTAGTAGACCAAGGGGAACTAGGCTGCGTTTATTATAGCTTCTTTCTAGGGAATAATGGACCGAAGAGGCGAGATAAAACAGTCACATTCACAAGTATCCAATGGACGTTACGTAGATATAAGTACGTATTTGCAGATAAATATAGCTCACTTGAAGCTCGAAATGTTTTCTTAAAAAAAAAATTAGCCTACGTTTTCTTTCACAGGCTTATACAACTTGCATAGTGTGTTTACACGAGTCAGGGCACAACATTTTTGAGGACAATATTGTTGTTGCGATTTTGTCAACAATGAGATGATTATATTTCCTGCCTAAAAGGATTTATAGTATACACATTATATTGAAAATACAAATCATCATAATATAGATGATAATAGTAAATTTAATATTAATAATGATAATAATAATAAAAATAGTAACAATAATAATAAGCATAATAGTAATATTAATAACAATAATAATAATAATGATGATAATGATAGTAATCTATAATAATATAAGCGAAAGTGTGTGTGTCTGTGTGTGTGTGTGTGTGTCTGTGTGTCCGCGATAGGTGCCGCCCCCAGTGCCCCAATCCCATCATATGGCACATTTTTGGAACCAGGTCGACGAGGGGAACATTTTAAGCCCACTTATGGGATGATCCGATCACTTTTATTAAAAAAAAAAAAAAAAATAGTAGCCTATTAGCGAGAATTGTGAAGAAAAAAATGTGGGTTGCGAGAATTGAGGAAACCTTGATGTAGGGTGATGGGTAATGGGTGAGTGAATGGGTGGGGTGATGGGTAATGGGTGTGGGGTGATGGGTGAGTGAATGGGTGGGGGGTGATGGGTTGGGGGTGATGGGTGATGGGTGAGGGAATAGGTGGGGGGTGATGGGTAATGGGTGAGTGAATGGGTGGGGGGTGATGGGTAATGGGTGAGTGAATGGGTGGGGGGTGATGGGTAATGGGTGAGTGAATGGGTGTGTGGTGATGGGTAAGGCGTTAATACATACATTTCTACATCCATGATTTCAGGAAAGTTAGAAGGGGCTATCTTGAGAGTCTGTGTTTGGTGGGCCGGAGGCCCACCAATAGCACTCTGCAGGAGCTAACCAAAAAGTCCACCCGGAGGGCGGCTTTGCGGCTAGTATTAATATAAGATCAATTTTCCCGAATGTTCTATGGATGCATTTATAAATGAATAGATAGATAAATATATGATTAACTGAATAGATGTATTATGTAACAAACATTAAATATAAAACAAGAAAGCCGACATAACCTTGACCCGGGAAATAGTGTGTCGGAAAGACCAGTGCAATGTTAGGTACGGCTTAAGAGGCTACTTATCACCTCGGTCATGTTAATTCCCCTATTCAACGTCACTCTGCAAAATGTATAATCAACTGGTGCTGTATTTAATTTGCAAGTGTTTGTGCACCTATATATCAAGAGCCACATTGTTTGGGTGATTAATCAATTTCATATGCATGTGTGCTCGCGTGCATGTGTATCAATAAGTAAGTAGGGTTTCTGCTATTCCCTGTATGTTTGTTAGCCTGTTTGTTTGTTTGTCATTTAGCTATTTAGGTCATGGAGCTCTCTATACATGGAGTCCCACATGACCACTCACCCAAATACAGGCAGGTCATGGCGCCCTTCTGTTATTTTGTGCCATTTACAACTTTTTATTGTAGTATCATTCCCTCGCCCCTAAAGTGACGCGTGATACAGTATACAGCGCAACCAAAACATCATGGACGGACCTGCAGTTTAACTAACACGCAACACATTAACAAGGCAACATAGTTGGCGTTTTTTCGTATATCGTTGCAGATGTGGTTATTTCGGTAACTTTTTTTGCAGTTATTTTTTTATTCGTACATTTGGTTTATTAAGTTAATGGTATTCAATGGTATGTTTGAATAGTTTGTATACATTTATTCATGAAGTTTGAGAGACATTAATAACCTTTAAGATAAGTAACTACAGTCTATTTTTTTTAACGAGGCGAAAATTCCATTCTATCTTAAGGTTTCATGCTTAAAATTATGCCTATGTTTACCTGATAATATGATTAACTATGATAAAATACATCTGAAATTTAGAAGAACCGTACTATTCCCTTCTTCTGTCATCATATATCAGTCAGTAAGCAGCAAAGGTCAGGATTTTTCACCTCGTTAAAAAATAGACTATAGACCGTAACTTTTTTTCTTATTTATATTTTCATGCATACATTTGTTTATTACAGTTATGGTATTCGATGGTATCTTTGAATAGTTTATAAACATATATGCATGAAGTTTGAGAGACTTTAGCGTTGAGGAAGAATAGGGATGAACTCGCCTTGCATGTAAATCGCGTGCGTCATGTGCAGGGTGGGGTGGCTTAGTTTCCTGCCTCGCTAATTATTCCACGCCAACACCGGGAATAAATGCCTCAACTCTCGGCAGCGACAATTGTGAGGAAAATGGGAGATGAAAAAAGTTCACCTTATTCTATTTAGTCTTTTCTTTTTCCGATAGGGAGTTAGCACAGTTTTATTTTCTCGTTTTCTGATGGAAAGTTCATTTTCTTTTTGTCCGATTGGAGTTTACATAATTTTTTTGTCTGATTGGAGTTTACATAATTTTTTTGTCTGATTGGAGTTTACATAATTTTCTTTTTGTCTGATTGGAGTTTACATCATTTTTTTTGTCTGATTGGAGTTTACATAATTTTTTTTGTCTGATTGGAGTTTACATAATTTATTTTGTCTGATTGGAGTTTACATAATTTTCTTTTGCAATAAAGAATCTACATTGCCTTCATATTTTTTTTAAATGAACTTACATCACTTTGTTTATCGATGGGAGCTTAACTTTCTTTCCGTCTTTACATATAAAAGTGGGAGGGAAATGGGAGGGCAAGAGAGAAAGGAAAGAAGAAAGCATTGGGAGACGAGGTAAAGTGAGGGGAAGAGTCTGCAAAAAGCTGTATCTTATTCCGGGAATGAATAAATACAGACAAAGAGAGACGAAATAACTGAGGGGTGTAATTAAGATTAAAAGTCTGCACTAAGAGAAAGAGAAAAATAAGAAAGGTAAAAGAAAAATACACATATATTTGTAAAGAGCTGATCAAAGACAAGACAAAGGAACTAAAAATACAGAAGAAGAATAAAGGACAGATAAGAAAAACCCATTGATATGATTTGAAAAGAACCACACGCAGGTATAAACACTGAAAAAAGATTAGTATTAAAGATCAAACAAAGAGACTATACTAAGTTTAAGTAAAAAATAGTTCACTCTCCATAAACCGCAAAAGGTGAAAACGAAACCCACTGACATGAGTCCCTCTCGGCACTCGTCCCCTGACATAAAAGAGAAAAAAGATAACACGCTGTGGCACGACTGGGAAAAAAGAAAGAAAGAAAAACGCAGCAGTTACTTTCTAAAGGTAGCGGCGGTGTGTGTGTGTGTGTGTGTGTGTGTGTGTGTGTGGTGTGCGTGCGTGTGTGTGTGTGTGAGTGCGTGTGTGAGTGTGAGTGTGAGTGTGAGTGTGAGTGTGAGTGTGTGTGAGTGTGAGTGTGAGTGTGAGTGTGTGTGTGTGTGTGTGTGTTTGTGTGTGTTGTTTCCGTTTTATTAATATTTTTATGTTTTAATGTCTCAATGTTTAATGTTTTATTGTTTCCGTTTAATGTTTGATAATGTTTTTAATAGTTTACTTAATATAAGGACAAATGTAACTGTGGTCAATAAAATATCTATCTATCTATATATATGTGTGTGTGTGTGTGTGTGTGTGTGTGTGTGTGTGTGTTTGTAGGTTGGGATAGCGGCTGTTTCTCTGTCTTTGGAACTGAACACGCGTCTCCTCTACATACACACTCCAAGGTTTATCTGAATAAGGCTCATTTATCTCGTATACATAAGACTTAGCAATCTAGCAAGTCTTACGTGTGCCAGAGGGATCGTGAAGTCAGTACACTTTGAAGGAACTAGAGAGTATTTTGCGTGCCTAACAGAAAGAAAACAATAGCTATAGGAATATTTAAATGGTGTTTATAGCAAAGAGGATGCCTACCTAACTAGCTACTTCATATGATTTGTTGTGCCATCATAAGTGTTAGGCAACCTGAACGTCCGATCCGATCCGATGGTGTTTGAGATGTAATGCCTTTTCAACGGCACCCTTGCGTTGGTTTGCTGTGACTTCTTCTAGTCTTGCTGCTATTGTTGACTTTGGTGTTACTGCTGGATGTTGAGTTCTTTTAGCTTATTTTCTCTCCTCCTCCAAAAGGTGAACAAGACATAAGAAAAGAAAAGAAAAAAGTATATTCATGTCAGGTGTCAAAATATAATGGTGTTATTATTGCCTAAGACATGGTCAGGAAAGTAACAACAATCACTCTAGTGTTCAGACTAGTAATACTAATCTTTTCATGTGTTTTTTTAGGAAGAGTAAGGTCCAGGAGCCAAACATATGCTCGGTATTGATTAAAATGTGAAAGATAATAGATATACGAGATGAAATTCTACATAGCGTGAGGCGGTGGCAGGATGGACGTGCTCACCAATTTCTCAGTAGGGAATAACCAACGGGAAAATTCAATCACGGAATGCTAATGAGGCGAGTGGAAGGGAGACAAGAAATGCCGCACCACAATAGGTAAGTGGTAATTAATATGTTAATTAAGGATTGTACCCCCGTGTCGTTGTTTTAGCTGTCGAGTGTCTCCCAGAACCTGCCATCAAAGGTAATCTCTGTTGAAGGAGGGCGTTCAGGAGAGCACTTGGCTCTTTTCAGTCCCGGCAATATCGCGTGACCCTGGAAAGAGAAGGAACAGAATATGACTATAATTTAACTTGGAAATTTCTCATACTGGAATTTCTCATACCTGGGAATTTCTCATGGAAAGAGAAGGAACTATAACTATGACTTTGACTATGAAAATGACTGACTGTGACTATATGATTATTATATGACTATGATTTAATTAACTTGGAAATTTCTCATACTGGAACTTCGCATACTTGGGAATTTCTCATACTGGAAAGAGAAGGAACTAAAACTATGACTATGACTATGACTGTGACTATATGACTATTATATGACCATGATTTAACTTGCCCGTTTGGATATCCAGGATTGACTCATAGCCTCTCAGGATCTGTAAGAAGCGTTGGAAGGGGTGGAGTGGAGGGGATTACAGGGAAATATTGTGTCTCGTGGTATGGAAGGATTCTTTGGTGGAAGTGGCTTGATATAGTGTGTAGTGGTGGTGTTGTTTTTCGCCCTTAACCGCCCTGAAATGCGTTCTAAATTCACCTTATAGATCGTTATGTTGTAAAGGAGACCCACTTAACGCGCACGACACACCTGTGCTCAGGGTGTATGTGGCGAGGAGAGACATCTGTTCAGGGCAAGACGGTGAAATGTGCAAAGAGGTGAAAATTATATACTCCTCATGCATGTTGAATCATATTTTCACTTATGTCGTACAAAGGGACTGTTTGGTTTACAGTGTTCCCTGCCCAAAAAACAGTGTGCCTAAGGTGACCTGTGCCGGCCAGAATACGAGGAGAGGGTAAACATGCTGGGTCTTTATGCTACCATAAACCTTTACCTTCTACCTCGCCCCTTCTTCTCTTTTTCTTTATTAAAAAAATAATTCCTCTTCTCTTCCCTGCTGTTGACCAAAGGAGGGGGGGGGGGAGAAGCTTAGAGAAGTTGCACATTCAAGAAAAGGGATATTCTGCCTCCTCTCTCGTGTTGATCTGTGAAGAAGGGAAAAATGAATGTAAACTGGCCTTTCCAACCTTGCATTCCTATCCCGCGACCTCCCGCGATTATATTCCGTTTATTTTATTTTTGTTCTTGACGTGAACACTCAACTATTAGAGAAACATCTCACTTTACTTTTGAAACTCTTGGTGAGTCCTTAATCACTGATACTTAAGTTGCATATGTGTAATGATGAATATCCGTTGAATCCGATCTGAGATAGACGGGTGGCAAGTATGTATTTCTCTTCCTGAGTACATATCTGAGCCATAGGGCCATTGCAAATAGCTGTGAGTTATAATTGCATCTGTAGTCATATATTTTTTGGCGGCAGAGAACATTTATATAAAATGGAGGGCCTGAGGTAGGTAATAGGGAGGCCAAGGCGCCACCGCAGGGCATGATGAACAAAGTCGTTGGCGGCAGGACCACACTGCTACAACTCTTGAAAGATTGCGTGACGAGGAGCCATCCATAGAGAGAGAGGGCGAGAGGAAGACATGGCTTGGGACTACGAAGAGCTGAGGGCTGTGAGGACGGGACAGTACATGAAGTGTGGGTGCAGGACCGAGCAGTGTTGAAAAGGAGTTTTGGGATGGGCAGAGAGGCTGCATGGAGCCTTCGGGTTGGTTTGGAGGTTTGGGAGGCAAGGGGTTTTGGGTTGGGCGCGTAGGTAAGAGGCTTTGTGCGGGGACAGTCTGTTGTGAAGAGAAGAGGTTTGTAAGGCCTGGACGAGGAGGTGAAGATCTTTGGGTCAGTTCAAGATGATGGCGACGGACTGTATAAATGGAGCGACCAAGGACTGTGGGAAAAACGATTGGTGAAGCGCGTTGTGGCGAATTAAGTCCGGCTTAGAAACTGTATATCTTTCAGTTATGAGTGTGTCACTGTCATGTCATGTACTTCACGCAAACACATGCCATAGAAAACACACACAGCCAACACAGGGCACATTATTATTATCATTATCATTATTTAGTCTCAAGTTTACGCCACCAGGCACAGTGTTGCTCGTTCCCTCAAAGCAGCGACGCTTCTGGAACACGATAACAGTGGTGGCTCCCTCTTCGCCTCCCTCTTCCCACCCCCGGAACAGCACGCAACCATAAATCTCTCCCAGGTTCATTAATAGATCCATCAATCCTACAGCCAGTCAGGGTTCTCCTCGGATGCAATCATTTATCATTGTTGTTCCACATGACTGATTTCTTGCTGTCACTTGTGCTTCAATGAGCGGCGAATGATTTTCCACTTCAAGATATCTTCTCATAATGCAAGTAATGCACTGCCAAAGATGACCAGTGCCTCATCGCCAGTAAATCATTGTTTACTATCTGCATGTAATAATTGGCAAAGGCGATGATTATCCTTGCTAAATAATTAATCATGCCTTAATGGGTGATTTGCTATAATGGGATCCCGTAGGCGGACGCGAGGTAAACACCTTTAATCCTCACAAGAGTATCTTTCTCAAGGTAAACTTAATCAGGAAGGCCTTAGTGAGGGAGGCCTGGATGATGGATGGAGAGTTAAGCTTCCCATAAAAAAAGTATAAATTTATTCCCTAGGTCTACCATGCAAAGAGCAGAAAAAACAACAACAATTCATCTTAACATAACAAGTTGAAGTCAATCACTCTGTATGGAAAGTTATAAAGTAAGGCGGCAGCAGAAACAAAACAACAACAACAACAACTACTACTACTACTATCACTACTACCTATACTACTACTACTACTACTACTACTACTACTACTACTACTACTACTACTACTACTACCACTACTACTACTACTACTACTACTACTACCCTACTACTACTACTACTACTACTACTACTACTACTACTATTACTACTACTACTACTACTACTACTACTACTACTACTACCTAAACCTCTCAGATGAAACACTCACTGCTTTAATTATACATGTATCAGAATTTGTAGAACATCAGGCAAAGTAATGAATCTATAGAGGTATAATAGTACACAAGCTTCAGGTCAGCGCGAGACACCATGACATACCGACCTGCTGTATACAATGCTTTATAACAGGACTTTGCTTCTAAGGTACATATTAATATAAAAGAGGAGAGCTTGAATGCACGACGATAAAGTGGCTGTTTCTATCAATGTTTGGCTCATATGTTACACTGTATATTTGGTTCAATTTGCATCGCCGACGTTTGATCAATGTTTTGCAGTCGTCTCCGCCTCGCTGAGCACGAACCTATAACCTTCGGCGAGATGCTTAACGTCGTGTACCTTTCCCGTTTTATCCTTATTCAATAGCGTAACTTTGAAACGTTTAATCCGATGCACGGTATTATTTGCCCTCTTGTTGCCTTGCCTCTTCGGAACACTTGCATTTCGATACCAATATGTCTTAACGTCGCGTACCTTTCCCGTTTTATTCTTATTCAATAGTGTAACTTTGAAATGTTTAAGACGATGCACAGTATTATTTGTCCTCTTGCTGCCTTGCCTCTTCGGAACACTTGCATTTCGATAGCCATGTGTATGTATCCCGGCGGTGCAACAACCCCGTTAATCGTTGCGTTCCAGGGTTAGCAGTGTTTAGTGCTGTATGCTGTGTTTACCCCATTAACTCGTAATTGCTTCCTCTTCCCGGTGACAAGTTGCTGCCTCTCACGCCACTGTAGTTTAATGTTTCGGATATACGTATTGGACGCGTGGAACAACAAAGACTTAAGACACAGGAGTGCTCTGTATCGTAAAATGAGGGCGAATGAAGATGAAATGTCAAGAAAGTGATATTCCAAGACCGTATTTTTTTATGTAATGTATGTGGCTGTCCCGGGAGAAAAATACTGATTTATCGTGTGTGTGTGTGTGTGTGTGTGTGTGTGTGTGTGTGTGTGTTTTGTGTGTGTGTATGTGTGTGTATGTGTGTGTATGTGTGTGTGTGTGTGTGTATGTGTGTGTGTGTGTGTGTGTGTGTGTGTGTGTATGTGTGTGTGTGTGTGTATGTGTGTGTGTGTGTGTGTGTGTGTGTGTGTGTGTGTGTGTGTGTGTGTGTGTGTATGTGTGAGTGAGTGTAATTAATGTTCCACGTCACCCATTTTCTCTCCTTTGTTCGAGATACTTAACAAAGTTTTCCCTGGATTCAAAATAAAAGCTAAAAGTAGTACCTCTAAAGTTCAAACTGACTCGCACTCAATCAGTAGCTCTAGGTGGACTCAGCCGACCTGAATGTTGTCGTTTTTTCTTACTATCTATCAATGGTGTCCTTTATTTCTTGTGATTTGTTGTTGTTGTCGCAATTGTTGTTGTAATTGTTGTTGTTGTTGTTGTATGTTTTCATCTAGTTGTATTTTACAGGGCCAGAGCAACGCTCGTATGGCCCCGTCTCCATATCAACATTTATTTTTCTCATTCATCCTTAGTGTTAGCCGAAACCACCACCCCGGGAGGCGGCTCACAAACCCCCGGCTAACACCCGGTACCCATTCACTGCTGGGTGGACAGGGGCTCGGGTTTTAAGAAGACCGCCCGGGGATCGAACCCGGGACTTCTCGGTTGTGAGCCGAGCGTGCTAACCCTTACACTACGGAGTTCCCTGTGTGTGTGTGTGTGTGTGTGTGTGTGTGTGCGTGTGTGTGTGTGTGTATGTGTATGTGTGTGTGTGTGTGTGCGTGTGTATGTGGGGGGGGAGATATGGGCGGTGAAGGGGGGAAGGGGGGGAAGGGGTGTGGTGGCCATCATAAACAATCTGTGACATCCGTACACATGCTGAATCGTTCTTTATCGACGCCTTGAAGTATGAATCATGTCCTTCTTTTATCTCTTACCATTCGCTTTCCTCCTCTTCTCTTCCTCCTCCTTATTCACCTTCTACTGTTCGTATCATTCCTCTTCTCCTGCCGTCTTAACCCTCAACTTCCATCATTTCCTTTCCCTCGCAACCCTCATCCTCTTTATTTTATTCACCGTCGCGCTTGCTTCCCCCTTCCTGCTCTGCTGCTTATCTTTCCCTGGAGTATTATTCTGCATTTACAACTTTTTTTACTCTTTCTCTCATGGAAACAATGATATATTCTCATTTCTATTTTATAATTTATATTTTCTAAGACTTTATAGCTACCGACAGGTTAGATTATTGTGTAACTGGCAACTTAATTTAGTTAGTATCCTTCTGCTTTAAAGTTCATTATCTAACAGTTGTCTAGAAAAATTATATTAATTTCCATGAGTTGTGTAGTTGCTGCCTTTTCCGAATGCCGGTCTAAAATGTCATGAATAATTGCATTTTCACTCTCTAATAATTCACAATGAAGAATGGGTAACGCCTTTCCTCACACATGTCTCACATAGCTTTACCACTATGAATATCGCTGTGAAGGGTTTTCTTCTTCCTCTCTGTGTTTCTGGCGTGAAATATCGAGTCATCTCAGCCCGACATATAAAACAGAGGAATGAATGCGTTAAGTTTAGTAACTGTTATGTGTATAGATGAAGTAGTAAAGTTTGAGGTTCATTGCAAAGATTAAAACACTCTCCTAATATATTTTGTTACACGTAGCTGGTCGAAAGTGAGTTTGAAATGACATACTCTGCTTTGTCTACTGTGAGCGGCGGTGGAGTGTGAGAAGGGTACAAAGGTTCAGTAATTACCTGGCACTTTGAACACAGTCTCGAGTGAGTGAGCGAGTCTCGTGTGTCGCTTGTTATCAGTGTGGAGGTGTAAAGAGACGCTGCCTGGTGTGTGGTAGTGTGCTCCTAATGATGATGATGATGATGATGGTGGTGGTGAAGTATTGATGATGATGGTAAAATATTGGTGTTATTATATTATAATTTTATTACGCCTGATAACGAATGGACGGGAAACAAGTAGGTGTGGTTCAGTAAATATGAATCTTTCCTTCGAAACAGTAGTGGCTCAGAGCGCCGTCTAGCGACCCCCACCTGGGCTGTGGTAAGGTGAGGAAGGAACAGGGGTGAGGGGGAAGGGAGGGAGAGTTACCACACACCACTACCACCACCGTAACATTGTGAGCATTACTGAACGCCTTAGCAGGATTTCATTGATAGCCTTACCTAATGCGGAAGTCCTACGGGCCGTGCACATTGATATATTGGATTCATGCATCAATAAAAAGTTTGCGCCATCGTATGAAGTGAGTTAGCCTTCATGAAATAGCGAAATATAACACGTGATAGCAAATTTCTGCGTTCAACTGCATGTCCTTAACAAATAACAGGCTACTTCATAATTAGGATAATGCGATAACGCCCGTGAACGTTCAATTAATGTATGCCGTGATTGACTAGTGTAGTGGTGATATGTCTAATACACTACGTTGTGAACGGCATCAATGGCTAAGCTAATGGTTATAACGCAGCGTTGTCGCTCGGCTTGATAATATCGCCAGTAGTCACCTCTATCGGCTACGTAATGCAGGCGGTAACTGCGTTTCTATTAATTAAGTCCACAGCTATGTACTAGATTACACTCATATGTCCAGAGGTAGTGTAGTAAATGCTATGAATACAATTTGGTGGATGGGGGATGAAAGGTGGATGTAGGTAGTATTAAGTAATAGGAACTACCTCGTGTAGGTCTCACGGATACTTGTAGCTTCCTTACTTTCTTATGTTCTTATGATTTAACACACACACAAATGCACACAGACACACACACACACACACACAAATGCACAGTTGCACACAGACACACACACACACACACACACATGCACCTGACTCACGCCTGCGCATTCACCTCCAGGCACTAGGACGCCAACTTTTAGCCAATCAGGTCGTTTCCGCCGGCTTCTTGCATGGTGCCGCTACCAATCAGTGCAGCGCCTGTCATCCGGGTACTCGTAGTGACGCAAGTCTCTCCGTCGCCTCGCCGCTGCGGCCCTACTTGTTTGTTCTTGTTGGTGAAGTGTCGCGCGCGTCCCCCTCTTCCCGCTGGATATTACGTGAATATGTGGTAAGGTGTTCTTCCTCACTCATTTAGTGTGGTTATCACTTATGTAACTGTTTATGTAACTATTATCATTGGTATTATTTTATTACACTCACTCTCTCTCTCTCTCTCTCTCTCTCTCTCTCTCTCTCTCTCTCTCTCTCTCTCTCTCTCTCTCTCTCTCTCTCTCTCTCTCTCTCTCTCTCTCTCTCTCTCTCTCTCTCTCTCTCTCCTGTGGTAAGGTGTTCTTCCTCATTCATTTGTTGTGGTTATCAATGTAGGTGTTTATTATCATTGATATTATTTCGTACTTAGATTATTACAGGTATTACGTGAGCTTCATATATATATATTGTTTGATGTGCTTTTAATGGGAAATATATGGATGCTTTTTTTCAAAAAATTTCCTGCTTTAAACGTCTTAGTATCTATCTTTTCTTCCTTATTTCCGTCTTTATCAGCCTTACTTTATCTTTATCATACTTCCTTCCTCTCTATCTACCTTCCGGAGATCATTTAAGACCGGACACACTATGGGGGGGGGAGAGAAGTGGACCTGCTGTTGCTACCCACAACCTACATTCATACATACCATACATACCTCTCTCTCTCTCTCTCTCTCTCCTCTCTCTTCTCTCTCTCTCTCTCTCTTCTCCTCTCTCTCTCTCTCTCTCCTCTCTCTCTCTCTCTCTCTCTCTCTCTCTCTTCTCTCCTCTCTCTCTCTCTCTCTCTCTCTCTCTCTCTTCTCTCTTCTCTCTCCTCTTCTCTCTCTCTCTCTCTCTCTCCTCTCTCTCCTCTCTCTCTCTCTCTCTCTCTTCTCTCTCTCTCTCTCTCTCTCTCCTCTCTCTCTCTCTCTCTCTCTCTCTCTCTCCTCTCTCTCTCTCTCTCTCTCTCTCTCTCTCTCTCTCTCTCCTCTCCTCTCTCTCTCTCTCTCTCCTCTCCTCTCTCTCTCTCTCTCTCTCTCTCTCTCTCTCTCTCTCTCTCTCTCTCTCTCTCTCTCTCTCTCTCCCTCTCTCCTCTCTCTCTCTCTCTCCTCTCTCTCTCTCTCAGTTTACCCTAAATATTGTCACCCTTTATCACCTCATTCCCTCTCCACCTCCAAGCTCCCCCCCCATTCCTCCTTCACTACCTACCAATCATACACCATTTCTTCCTATCTCCCCTTCTCCACTCCCTCCCCCTCTCAGTCCCTCGCTGCCCTTCATCCATCACTCACTGACGACCCCTCAACGCACACCCCCGACATGGTCTCTCCTTCCCTTCGCTTTCACAGTCCTCTCCCTCCAACTTCTTGTTCCTTCCTCCTCTACACACCCCGCTGCTCTCCAATTCTTCCTCCTCTTTAGATAAATGTTTCGACTCCCTTTCATTTCTTTGTCAATTCAAGCAGCAAAAAAGTTGTAACCAATCAATGGAGTGCCGTGTGTCTCTCTGTGTGTGTGTGTGTGTGTGTGTGCCGAACCCAAAGCATGAAATTTCATTTATCAGATATTCGTCATTTCAAATCGCAAAAATTCATCACGGGGAAATGTTTTTTTTCTTCTATTTCTTTGGTCACTTATATTTCATTTACAGCAAAGTCATGCGTAATTTAATGCAGATTTAATTATAGGTATGATGGTTTAGTATCTATCATAAGCAGTATTTAGTTTAATATTTCAGCTAAAACCTCAGCATTTAATTTTGATATTGCAGGCCTGTGCCATATTTCCTTCCCTTGACTTCTTCCTTCCCTTCCCTTCCCTCGTCTTCCTTCCCTTCCCTTCCCTCGTCTTCCTTCCCTTCCCTTCCCTCGCCTTCCTTCATTCTTTCCCTCGCTTTCCTTCCTTCCCTTCCCTCGCCTTCCTTCCCTTCCCTTCCCTCGCCTTCCTTCATTCTTTCCCTCGCTTTCCTTCCTTCCCTTCCCTCGCCTTCCTTCCCTTCCCTTCCCTCGCCTTCCTTCCCTTCCCTTCCCTCGCCTTCCTTCCCTTCCCTTCCTTCGCTTTCCTTCCCTTCCCTTCCTTCGCTTTCCTTCCCTTCCCTTCCCTCGCTTTCCTTCCTTCCCTTCCCTCGCCTTCCTTCCCTTCCCTTCCCTCGCCTTCCTTCATTCTTTCCCTCGCTTTCCTTCCTTCCCTTCCCTCGCCTTCCTTCCTTCCCTTCCCTCGCCTTCCTTTTTTCCCTTGCCTCGCCTTCCTTCCCTTCCCTTCCCTCGCCTTCCTTCCCTTCCCTTCCCTCGCCTTCCTTCCCTTCCCTCGCCTTGCTTCCTTCCCTTCCCTTCCCTTCCCTCGCCTTCTTTCCCTTCCCTCGCCTTGCTTCATTCCCTTCCCTCGCTGTCCTTCCTTTCCTTCCCCCTCCGTGTTCGTGTATCTTGCCCTTGTTCCTCCCCGTATGGCCACCCCACGCACGGCCAAGGGGTAGATGCCTGCCGCGGGAGGTTACCGTAGAGGCTCCTGGGTCGCTGGCAGGAAAATCAAGGAAATGTGAGTGACGAGAGACGAGTGCGGGTTGATTAATTAATGGCATGTCAGTGCGAGCCTCAGGCAGTCACCCACCACCATCACCCCCTAACGCACCACCACCCACCACCATCCACCTTAACCCACCAACCAACTCACCACCATCACCCACCAAATATCATAACCCACCACCACCACCCACCCCAATACCCAACAGCCAACACCCACTACTATAACCCACCACCCTCACCCACCAAGCAACCCACCCACTATAACCCACCACCATCACCCACCCACACCATCACCCACCAATCCATCAACCTACCTACCATAATCACCCACCATGCAGCCAACCCACCACCATCACCCACCAACCAACCCACCACCCACCCACAAACCTACTAATCCACCAACCAACCCACCACCATCACCCACCAGTCTATCTATTAACCAACTCTTATCACATCCCACTTTCAACCTGGATACCCATTATTTGCATATCATTATTCCCACCTCCACCTCCACCCAACTCCTCTCACTTGTAAATTATGTTCAGGTATATTTTGTCAGTTTTCTGTACCGCACAATTAAGTCGTTGTCCCACCTGTGTTCAAGGGTGATGTTCTCTGGTTAGGATCAGTACGAATATTTGCTTTTCTCATTTTTCTCCGACCTAGTAATGTATCTGTGTGTGTGTGTGTGTGTGTGTGTGTGTGTGTGTGTGTGTGTGTGTGTGTGTGTATGTGTGTGTGTGTGTATGTGTGTGTGTGTGTGTGTGTGTGTGTGTGTGTGTGTGTGTATGTGTTTGTTAATTTATCTGGATCTCTTTTTCCTATATATAATTTTTTTTTTTGCTCTCTCTCTCTCTCTCTCTCTCTCTCTCTCTCTCTCTCTCTCTCTCTCTCTCTCTCTCTCTCTCTCTCTCTCTCTCTCTCTCTCTCTCTCTCTCTCTCTCTTAGAGGGAAGGCATATATGCCTTTCACTTGCTTTTTGCTCACATTGCTAATATATATAGACAGATTTCCACGTTTACTGTGCTTTTATATTGCACAATGTTCGCCGATAGGTGTTTGCATACGCTCGCGGCTGCAGCATAGACGTGATGAATAGTTATATAGAGAATGAGAGAGAGAGAGAGAGAGAGAGAGAGAGAGAGAGAGAGAGAGAGAGAGAGAGAGAGAGAGAGAGAGAGAGAGAGAGAGAGAGAACTATGGAACGCGAGTGTTTGTGGGAGCTTTGGTATACCAGTTTACCGGAACAATTGACAGATTAATTGCTAAAAGAGCAGCGTTGGCAGGTACAAAAGCGGTTTTAAAAGATATAATTTATGATTTTTTTTTATGTGGGGGCCAGGATTAAATATTTGATTGATGCCCTAGGGTTGTGAGGAGAGTGTGTACAGTAGTGGGGCTGGTGTGGTAGGTAGTATAGGATACTGAGGGCATAGGGTGCAAGTATATCGTGTTCCTGTGACTATGGAGAAAGAGGAAGTAATAGAACGGGTGGCTTGATGTTGACCTTACAAACACACATATGCACATACACAGTGAATTGAAACGAAAAGTAAACCAGTGAATTTTTCTCTTTGTGTGTGTGTGTGTGTGTGCCACACACACACACACACACACACACACACACACACACACACACACACACACACACACACACACACACACACACACACACACACACACACACACACACACACACACACACACACACACACACACACACACACACACACACACACACACACACACACACACACACACGTCCAGGAAGATGAAATGTTGACCATAATAATTTATCTTTTGACTCCTATTATTTTGTGGTAATGTCATAATTAATGTTGTAATATCAGTGGTAATATAATTATCGATGACAGTAGTGGTCATATCATCAATGTTTATTGTTATTATTTTTGTTAATATTCGATGTAATATATATTATCGTTATTTTTTATGATTATTATTATTATTGTTAGTATAATTTTTTTTACTATTATTTTATTTTTTATCAACATCATTATTATCAGCTGTGTTTTTTGTTTTATTTGTACTATCATTATTATGATTGTAGCTACACATTTTACTAATATCATCATGACTGTTCCTTTTACTTTTTTTACTGCTACTTTACTAATGTTACTACTACTAGGCTGCTACTATTTCTACAATAACTACTACTACTACTACTACTACTACTACTACTACTACTACTACTACTACTACTACTACTACTACTACTACTACAATATACCTCCACCGCCTCTTTATTTGCGGCGGGTACGCCATAGCCCCACCTCGCTATTGACTGTGGCATCCAACCTTACAACTACCCCTAAAAATACATACATTTACTAACTAACTACCCCTAAATTTACAAACCTACTCTATTCCTAACCTATCCACCCTTATCCCACTCTCTACCAATGTGGCCTCGCAATCGAGGTCACCTATGTCCGTGTTAGGGGGAGTGGAGTATCTCGTACCCCTGAGACACAGGAGGGCAGACCGGAGCAGGGAGAAGGAAAGGCGACACCTCATCCAGGCGGCGACGGAGCTCCTTGGCTGGTGCTTCTTTACTGACATCAAGTCAGCTAGTCTTGAGTAGAAGCTCCTAGCCTTGGGGGCCATGCCGCCAGATGTGGTGAAGACCAGGGGCGTGAAGGTACCATGGTCGACTTGCAGGA
>JACEEZ010021245.1:32500-65000 GCA_016584305.1 Chionoecetes opilio | reverse complement strand
AAAGGTTTAGTAAATGAAGCGACTACATTACCGCTGCAGTTGAGGTGTTGGAGGTATAAATAAAGCATTCCACTTTGTCCTGAACCCTGTCGTGTAAAATTCTTCAACACAATCGCGAGAAGTGTTTAACTAATGTGGGATGACTGTGGTCAGAAGTTGCCATTGTTAGCTCGACTGTTGTATAAGAGGGAAACAGTTCTTTTCGGGAAGTATAATAATAAGAGAAAACGAAATGTTGCAACCCACTAATATTACACTGAGCAGAAACGACAAGAAGGCGAGTGGGAGGAAGATAAGAGGTTAAGGAGGGGAGGGAGGAAGGATAAGATGATGAAGCAAAAGGGGAAATTGGAGGGAGGGAGAGAGAAGGGGGGAGAGAGAGAGAAGAGAGAGAGAGGAGAGGGGAGAGAGAGGAGAGGAGAGGAGAGAAAAGAGAGAGAAAAGAGAAAAGAGAGGGGAGGAGAGAGGAGAGGAGAGAGAGAAAGAGAATGCAGGCATAAGGAGAGAGAGAGAGAGAGAGAGAGAGAGAGGGGAGAGAGAGAGAGTAGAGAGAGGAGAGAAGAGAGAGAAGAGAGAGAGAGGAGAGAGAGAGTTTGAGGAGAAAGGGGAAAGAGGAAGGAGATATGAGAAATAGACATCATGAAGAAGAAGAGAAAAGAGAGAGAGAGAGAGAGTAGAGGAAGATAGAGAGAGTAGAAGAGAGAGAGAGAAGAGAGAAAGAGAGAGGAGAGAAAAGAAGAGAAAGAGAGATATACAGAGACAGACAGGCAGACAGACACAGAGAGAAATATAGGGACAGACAAACATAAGGACAGGGAGAAAGTCACGTATCCAATCTCGCTTGTCTGATGTTGGGCTTCTCAGAGTACGAGTTTCCATCTTGGTGTGCGCCCCTCAGACCAACGGTTGGTAAAAGACGAGGCATCAGTCGTGCCCCGCGGCTCCCCACGCCCATACGAGGTTACAGAGGGGAGAAAATTTATTTGCATCTTCAGTCACTCCTAGCAACATATGAGGAGGCAGCGGGGAGGGAGTGAGGCATGAGGAACTATTTTGTTTGCCTCTCGTGTATCATATCTAAAAATGGGCTTTGTAATCATGATAAGTTGAAGTTATGCATCATCACCATTGCTTTCGTCCTCGTTAATTTCGTATTGTTTTTAATTTAACTCACTATTACTACCGGATTACCGCACCTTTTTATTCAAATGTATTGCATGTTTTTAAAGTGTTCATTGAGGCATCCTTTATTTTTCAAGTTCTGCATGTGAAAAAAAAAAAAATATATGCAGCATAGTGTCCTTTCGATATGCCCGAGTCCACTTTCATGTATAAAAACAAAAAAACAGGAATCTGGCAACGGATGGTAAAGCTGCCGAATAAAATTGGCGCCGCAGCAATAGTCTTTGTGTCAATATGAATGTGTTCGTGAATTTGCAGTTAGAGACAAGGCCATTGTCCCCATCCCACACCATCAGTTACGGTCACTATCCTTAACACACTTGAGCCGCAGCGCACGCCTACCCCTTCCTTCACCCCCCCCTCTGAACAAACACACTAATCCTAACCAGTTTACCAGACCCAGAAACACACCCTCAGCACACACACATACCTTCGCAACACAAACTCGCTTTGCATCCACCTGTATACGTTACGGCAACCAGTAAAGTGAAGGTTCTTAGAGGGTTGGGTGCGATCCGCTGACCCCCGACCCAACGCCTGACTGATACCGCCATGACTGGTGTTCGCATTACAATAATCAATCAATATTTTGTTGTCTTCATAACCAATATGTGAGTTAAAATTAACTTCAGATGGTTTCCAGGCATAGGAAGATCACATAATATAGTTTAGTGCAGTTATTTCTGCTGCACCTAAAGCAGGGCAGGAGTAGGAATTCGTAAACTCCTACACTTACGAAACGTGATGTAAAAGTGGGTAATTACTTCAGAGCAGGATCCCAAACGTTTTACATGCATGTTATTTTTAATGGACCAACCACAGCCAGGCAATACTGACTCAGGCACATCACATGACGCTGGCTTAGGCATTACGGATAATACAGAATACTCAATGCATCGTAACTTTTTGAATAGTGTTTATATGTATCGTTTGCCACAAGACTATTTTGCTGGTGATGTTTCTTCTTTATCTGTCTTTATCTGTCTTCTTTGTCTTTATTATTGTCCTTTACTTTCTCTTTTACTTTACTTTACTTTACTTTACTCTCCTCTTTCCGACCACACCCGCGTCCCCTTTCGCGTCTCCATCCCTGCATCTCCATTTATCCGTCTCTTCCTCCTGCATTTTCTACTACGTCCTCACTTCGCGTACAGCTGGAGGCCAATCCCCTTGCCTCCTCATCCCTCCCCTCTCAGCTCCTCGTCCAATCTCGTGCCTCTCCTACCCAGGGTTTGGTTTCGAGTACTTAGGCCTCGATTTCTCTTATCACCGTACCCGAGGAAAGAACACCTGAGCCCTCTCCCGTTTTCGTTTATTTGTGTGTGTGTGTGTGTGTGTGTGTGAGAGAGAAAGAGAGAGAGAGAGAGAGAGAGAGAGAGAGAGAGAGAGAGAGAGAGAGAGAGAGAGAGAGAGAGAGAGAGAGAGAGAGAGTGTTTGTGTGTGTGTGTGTGTGTGTGTGTGTGTGTGTGTGTGTGTGTATGCGTGTGTGTGCGTGTGCGTGTGCGTGTGTGTGTGTGTATGTGTTGGCTTATGAGGCAGCAGCGTTACACAAAGGCGTGAAATTTGTTTATTAATCAGTAATACTGTAATCTCTGTTTCTAATTTGGCAATTTCCGAGGCAAATAAGACACAATGAGGCTTTTTTTTTAATTAATTCAGCTATTTGATGATAAGTAAACATACAGTTTGAAAGCAAAGATTATAAAACTATTTCTTTTGATCACTTTAATATTGATTGAAATTAAGTTATAAAGGCAAAGATTTAGAGTCGCTTAGTAGACATTATAGGTCATCAAAGAAAGTCGTTTAGTAGACACATAGGTCATCAAAGGTCAACATAGAATTAGTATTGATGTGAGTCTTAAACATTTCTACATAAAAAGTTACTCATCTCATTCTATATCTATTTTGGAGTGAAGCTGAACACCTCTCTATTATTGCTGAGGTTAAATCTCCAGACCTAGGCAGACAAAGAAGTTGGGCTTTCTCTTTCATTATAAACAGATTACTTATTAATTACGGGATTTGAAAGGATTCCACGGCACGTTTTTCTCTTCATCTTGTTTTAGAGAAAATAAAAGACTCCTGATAGTAAAAAATATAATCATTACCAAAATGCGTTCAAACATTTTTGATTATTATTGATACCTCACCGCGCAAATATTCATCAGATGGCTATATTTTATTTTTATTATTAATTGTCAATGACTTTTACCTGCGCTCTCCTGCTTGTTTACTGTGAAGCACTTGTATTCATTTTGCGATTGTTTGTATTCAGCTGTTTGTGTGATGCAAGGAATGTAAAGGAAAAGCAGGAAAAGGTAAAACAAGGAAAGGAAGCAGGAAAGGCAGGTAATGGGTGAATGAATCATACATCAACATGGAAAGTTGAGCTTCATTTTACAGTAGTTGAGCGAAAAAAATGGACGCTGACAATGGTAACGAAGGTGTCGGGTGAGTCCATTGTCCTCTAGCACCTCAATTGACCTAATTTACCTAACAAAATAACATAAGATAACCTAAAATACCGCCCTACAGCGTGATATTTGGTCCGAGTAACAGCCCGCGTCGTCTGTTTGTTTACATCCACCGAGTTCTGCGCTGGACCAACCGTCGGATCTTCTATAGAATCTATACCTTCACACTTGAACTATAACAGGACAACAAATCACATGCACATTATTTGAAGGGGATAAAAACGCACAAACAGATTGTCAGGAAGGCATAGAAAAAAATATACACTGTAATGAGGAAATGTAAATAGCGTCTCAGGGGAATATGTGAGGAAAAAGGGGAAAGAAATATCATGGCCAGAATTAAAAGGTTGAAACAAAAAGGTGGAGAAAATGAGGGAAATGAGAGAGGGAATAATTCTTGGGATGAGACGTGAGAATGGAGGGAGAGCCGAGCATGAGGCCCCACAGGGATTACAGTGGCGGCAACGGTGACAAAAAACATTCAGGAAGGAAGGAGGGAAGGAAGACGGGAAGGGAAAAACAGGTGCGTAGAAGAAGAGAATACTGAAGGAAAAACAGATAGAGATAAGCGATGGCGGCTCGTGGCATAGGGCTGCAGAGCTGAAGCACTGCCAGACACTCACTGCCAGGTGTATGATGCCTTTAGAGACACAGCAGAATTGATACACTCAAAACAAATATATCATGATAAAAAGTCATTATATGTTTATTATAATAATGTATATAAGTGAATTTTCATTAAAACCAGACCTAACTGTAAGTTACTTTCATATTTGCTGTACGATTCATGTCTGCACTGCCGCCGCGCCACTTGTGAACACAATGAGCTGCAGCCGAGGCAGCTGAGTCTCGTCTCTCTCATGTTTACATTGTGTGTAGACGGTGTGGTTATATCGTTCTTTCTTTAATTACCCTCTGACTATGGAAAATCCAGTGAAGTATTTGCAAAACATCAACCCTTTTCCCAGCTGCTTACATGGAAAGACTGAAATCAAGCGGTACCTACTAATTTTCAAGTAATACTGTAATAATACCATCACCCCCCTCAGCCATCCCCTCTACTACCAACACTCCCCACCCCACCACCCCTTCTCCCCACCACCACTACTACCATCCCCCTGAAATCCGTGAATATCAACTACAACTTCATACCTGAGATAGGTAAAATTTGTATATCCTACTATTGTGTGAGTTTGCAGTCCCCCCATTGTATTTTATCACGAGCCGCCACTGCTACAAACCCTATTAACTGCATGTAAGAGGACATTTGTTAAAAATGACACATGTCCCTAAAGAAGATAGGAACAGGGAAGTTTCGTAGTAAGAATGAAGGATATGAAATATTCTCTACAACTACCACTAACACTAATCAAATCGGGGGACTATAATATGAATTGGGCAGGGCACTATCAATACCCATTTACTTACAGTGCGCGTCAATTTCTGTTTATAAATGAAGTTATTGTGCTGGATTCGACACATTTATGGTAATTTGTTCCACGATCATTTAAAAACATAAGAACATAAGAAATAAGGAAGCTACAAGAGGCCGCGAGGCCCACACGTGGGTATTCCTGTCACCTAACACTACCTACATCCACCTTTCATCCCCATCCATGAACCTATCCAGCCCCCTCTTTAAAGCTCCCTAATGACTCCGCACTAACTACCTGTTACTGAGACCATTCCATTCGTTTTACCACCCTATTTGTGAACCAGTTTTTCCCTATTCCTTTTTAAATCTACGCTTTTCCAGCTTGAATCCGTTTTCTTCTTGTTCTACCCTAGTTAAAAGCCGTAAGAACTTTTCCTACCTCTAATTTATTAAATCCCTTTACCACTTAAAAACCTTTTATCAGATCGCCCCTTACTCTGCGTCTCTCGAGTGAGTGTAATTTTAATAACTTCAATCTCCTCTCATAACTAAAGTTACGATCCCTTGTATCATTTTGGTCATCCTTCTCTGCACTGTTTCTAACAACACTATATCCATCCTGTAATATGGAGACCAAAACTGAACCGCATAGTCTAGGTGAGGCCCTTTGACTAGAGCCAGATAAAGCTTTAGAATAACTTCCGCACATTAACTTTTAACACTTCTGGTAATGAATCCTAATACTCTATTAGCTCTATTTCTGGCCTCAATACATTTTTCCTGGGTCGGAGTCTGGGCTCACCCTCACCCCAAGATCTTTTTCAACCTTCTGATCTTTTCAGCGATACTTTGTTTTATGGTTATCTATTACCAGGGTTTTTTCTACCAAAAATTCATAACGCTGCATTTATCAATATTAAAATCCATCTGCCATCTGACTGCCCACTCGTTAAGTTTATCTAAGTTTTCCTGCAATATGTTTACATCAGTCTGTGATCCAAAAATCCTACCTAACTTAGTATCATCAGCAAACTTGCTGATATCACTGTTAATCCCACTATCCAAGTCGTTGATGTAAATCAAAAATAGTAAGGGGACCCAAAACAGCCCCTTGTGGAACTTCATTGTCACCAGTCCCCATTCAGATTTAGAACCATTAATTGTAACCCTTTGTTGCTATTTCTTAGCCAAGCTCTGATCCAATGAAGAACCTTTCCCTTCTATACCATGAGCCCTAACCTTATTTAAGAGTCGCTCGTGTGGTACTTTGTCAAATGCCTTATAAAGTCCAGATATATTATATCATAATCCTTATCATTATCTGCCGTCTCATAAACTTTCCTATAAAAAACTCCAAAAAATTTGGGGAGGGCAAGCCTACCCTTGGTGAATTCCATGTTTGAATCATTGATCAAAACTATGTTTATCTAAGTGCTCTCTAATGTTTTTTGCAATAATAGATTCCAATAATGTACCCACCACTGAAGATCAACAACTCTAACATTGAAATATTTTTACGGAGATCTGTGATGCAACGTTGACCGTTCAGTTTTAAACCGTTTTTCTGTTGTCCTTGGGAGAAAGTCGAACACTTTTCATCACTAATTTATACTTTAGGGGAAAAAAAAATAGAAAATTTAAGGAATAAAGAGAAGGGGGAAGATAAGAGGGGGGAGGAGGAGGAGGAGGAGGAGGGGGGAGGAGGAGGAGGAAGGGGAGGGGGGAAAGGAGGAGGAGGAGGGGGGAGGAATACATGGGAATCATAAAAAACAATACCAGGAGACCTTTTGGGGGGAGGAGGAGGGGGGGGGAAAAATACATGGGAATACATAAAAAGAACAGATACCAGGAGACTGATTATCTATAACGAGGGTACCTGCTGAATACATCTACTATAAAAACTACATGTAAAAATCATTTGGGAAAAGGTACCATGCCCCTAAAAAAGATAGGAATATGGAATTTTTCATAGCGAAGAAGAGAGGATTAATTATGCTAATTAAATACCACTAACATAATTTTTTATACCAACACTAATAAAATGACTCATTAATCATAAAATGCTAATGACCTAATGGTTTTTTTTTGGGGGGGGGGGGGTTGGAAAATGTGGTTTCAAACAACAGACATTATTTTTATGTACAAAAAAGATAAAAAAAATTAATAAGCGGCAGAATTTCCCAGAAAAAGGATGATGCTCCGAAAAAAAATCTGAAGGGCCCCCCCCGCACAAAAAAAACTCCCCTTGTCTCTCCCCTCTTTTTTTTCCCTTTTAAAGTAGGTGAGGAGTGAGTGAGAGATTTTGTGAGTGAGTGGTGAGAGATATTGTGAGGGAGTGGTAAGAATTGTGAGTGAGGGAGGGGAAAAAGGGGATGAGAAGAGAGAGAGAGAAAGGGGAGAGAGAGAGAGAGAGAGAAGAGAGAGAGAGAGAGAGAGAGAGGAGAGAGAGAGAAAAAGAGGAAGGGGGAAAGAGAAAAAGAGAAGAGAAGAGAGAGAGGGGGAGGGGGGAGAAGGGGAGAGAGAGAGAGAGAGAGAGAGAGAGAGAGAGAGAGAGAAAAGGAGAGAGAGAATGTAGGTTTTGAAAAGCAGCAAGATAAAAGTGTCTCCGGTCCCAGGTAATATGACCCCAGACAAAAAAACAATAAAAACCTTTTTTTGATTAACAAAGAAAAAATATAACAAACCGGGCTTTAAAAATCGCACAGAGATGCCCCAAAGTGAGAAGACCACATCGCCTAGAGAGAAAAAAATGATAATCTTGTTAACGCTCTGACCACAAGCTTAAACTAAAATTTAAAAAGGACAAGCAAGTGAAGATAAAAATTCAGATGGCAGTGGGCAAAGTGATCAGGCCCCCCCTCAGCCGTTTTGCTACGTCCTTGGCAGCAGGGAGGGAGCGGGGAGCCTTCAGGGTCGGGGGTTGCCCTATCTTGCCACACTCTATTTATCTCTGTTTTCCCCCAGTCGCCATACGTTTTCTTAAACCCTTTATTCGTTCAACCGCGCTTTGGAAGTTTCCTGCTCGGTCATTTGTTCGAACTCTCGCCCACCTGCGTCTTTGTCATCGTCGCCGCGGTCCTGGACGACACGGAGAACAAAGCAACTGACCATCCACTCAGGGAATGCGTGTCATTATCATTAAAAATGATCCGGAAAAATGGTCGGGGGGTTAAACCCTTGCCCTGCGTTGGATGCTCTGCGCCCTCCGGAGGGAGGGGCGGGGCGCGGGTTTCCCACGGTGCCCAACAGGCAAACCCCCTTAGCAGCACCGCAGGTATCACGACGGGAATATTTAAAAGGTCCCACACCATCATCCCCATGCTGTACCGTCAGCAGAAGGCGCCACTGAGCTGCCACTCGGACCTCAGGCCCAACCCCTTTTTAACTTCGAATTTAACTTCCAAAAGATCGCCCACGCGACAAATAAAACCGAAGTCAATATATGGAACGCCGGCTTTGCGACGGGGCCGGAAAAGTGATATTGTTCGACTTGATATCGTTGTGAAAGAAACCCTTGGCGTGGATCCCCCCCGCCGCTCCGTATGTGATGAGCGACGCGAGGAAGTCCCGCACGGGGCCTGCCAACGTAGTGTGGAGATGCTCAGCCCCCGAACCCATCACACGCGGGGGGTGGAGAGAGGCAGCCAGGACCGGGCGCCCCCCGGGCCCATCCCCCTCCCCCCAACACCCGAGCCTCGGATAACAGCGGCAGGACTGCACGCTCATCCTTGAGCTCTTTGATAACGGCCTATTTCCCGCGATAAAAAACTCTTCTGACGGAGCCGAAGGCGCCTTCGGCTATGAAGGCTCCGCGTGTCAGGCCATGAAGCTCCTTTGGCTTATATATGGGATGCATGCAGTCAGCGTTCGGAGCAATGATTCATCGTTTTTTTTTGTTCTCCCGCCCACATTTTTGGCGGGAGTTTTATCTTTTTCGTCTTTTTGTGGCATTACATTATCGCCATCCTCGTGTTATCCCCAACCGTCTTGCTTTCCTTGCTTTGTGACTTTCCTCGACTGATCCTCACCTTCGCGTGTCTTCGTCGCCGTCCGGGTGGCTGGTTGATATGTATTACCCCGGTGGAGGGCTCGCCACAACAGCCGCAGCTACGCCGCCGCCACACTTCCCACAACTCACACATGCACAGCAATCCGTATCAGCTTGTACCTTTCCATCAGATTGGTCATGCAGGCACTGTAGTGTTGGAAGCGCACCTCGAGCAGCGCGTCTCCCACCACGGGCAGGAACCTGAGCCCGGTGGACGGCGGCGTGCAGGCCTCGCTAGGAGACGACGCGGGGTGCAGCCCCAAGCGGCCCAACCATCGCCGGCCTGTCAGCTTGTTGTACAGCTTGACCTCGCTCGAGCTGAACACCGCCTCCGCCTGACGATGCAGGGCGCGCATCCTGACAGTCTTCTCGTGCGCCGCGGGGCTCCGAAGCCTGACGCCAAACCAGGTACCCATCATGGCCACGCTCCAGGTGAAGAGCATCCAAAAGATCTTTGTTCTGAGCTTTGCCATCGCCCAGAATCTCTACTGAATGCCTGGCGCTCGCCTCAGGGGCGAGACGGCCCCAACGAAAATTTGGGATAAGGAGGTTGGAGTTAAAGATGTACATATAAGGAGATTGGAGTTATAGTACAGGAGCATTAGCTAAAAGGTGGAAATAAATAGTAGAAAGCTGATTTTTTCAGGAGAGCTCCAAAATATTGTATATCTCGCCCTAATGCAAAGTTCTGCAAATTCAACCTCGTGGCATTTTCATAATTCAAAATGGCCGCCATCACAATTAACGATAAAATGAAAAGTACTATGATCATTCATCCGAATTCGTAGTAATAAGATTTTTGTGTGTACATCTATGTTTTAGAGTGTGCTGAATACAATGGAGCCATAAAAAATATTTTGAGTTGACATAATTATCAAAACTTCAATAAGGTGAAGAAAAATATTTTTTTAATTTTTTTAATTTTAATAATACCACAACTATGTTATGTACGTTACAGTTATAATAGCCAAACTATGTTATATTGTACAAAATACCAATTAGAAACCACAAATAACCCAACCATATGTTGAAGGAATGTCTAATCAGTGGTATCCCCTTCGCCTTGCACATCAAGAACATGCGAATTTTTACAATTGTACCCACTGCAACCAGTGCACATTATGGTACACTCCATACGTGCCTTGTAACAACGACATGACTTTCCACACCCTACCTTGCAGCCGCAAGATACCATTTTCAGTACCTTCTCGGGAGCAACAGGCCTATCGGTATAGATTGGAACAAGTATCTCCTCTCTGTACTCCCACCCCCACTCATTTGGTGGTAGCTCATTTCCCTGCCATTGCTGAACAGCATGGTATGTTCTATAGCTATGGAACTTGGCAACTGCTGAAGTTGGAGAGATTGATTCCAACTTTAAACCAGATGAGGATAAGGACGCTCTACGTGTAGATCGGAAGTACATAACATAGCGATGCTTGTCCAGTGAATTTGACCAGACAGCTCCATACAGCTTTAGTAGAAACAACTCTCCTATGCGTGCTATCTCATCCTGACTGCTGTCAGACTGAGAGAAAACACTCAAACAGTCCCAATTGTCATCACTATCGAACAACTGAAGGGTCCTTTTTTTCCCTTGATTGTATATGGAAGACACAGTATCACATCCAGTGATTGCATATACAAACATCAGGTGTTGTTTGATGCTAGAACAAGCTTCCTGGATTTCACGTATACAGTACACATGCAAAGGGTTCCGTCCACAGAGCATATGAAGATTCATGTTTGGGGTGGCTTGTGCGACCATCATCACCAGCAAGTCAGTATCAGTTCCCACGACAACGACATGCGAATTTTGAGTTGGGGCACCATCTATGGTAGTTGATGTAATCATGGCACTTGATGCAATCAGCCAGTCAGCATCTGCAACACTCTGTTTGACAATTATACCCACAGCCTCATATTTCTCCTTTAATTTTTGGATTAATCGGTCCTTATTCCTGCCATTACCCAAGAATGCCTTTTTTGATGTTGTGGTTTTCATTTCCAACTCAAAGACAATGTCAGGAGAAGTGTTCTGTTTGGCTCTTCGCTGCTGCTCCGCAGTTTTAGTTGAGGAAGCACTGCCATATCCGTCAAACACTACTATACTACCTGGCCCATAGTGAACAAGAACATGGGATACATACTGGTCACACAACTGGTTGTATTTGGGATCAGCAGGCCATGGCAAGCTTTGAAGAAGATGTCCTCCATCAAGGACGAAACGTGCATTATCTGGAAGTTCTAGATGGACATTCACTTTCGACTTGAGAACACTAGCAATGACACTCTTAGTGTTCTTCCTCATGATACCTTTATCGAATAGGGAGGGTGGCTGTTTGGTAAACTCGTGAAGCAGATATTCCTCCATCTCAGAACTCTCCAGGATCACACATGTGACCCTCATGAACAATACTGTTCTATTCACCTCCACCTCAACACCTCGCACAGTGACAAGATTTTTGTCACCACTGATGCTGGTCACACGGTCTTTTCGTTTTAATTTTACGTCAGCATAGGTTTGGCCAGTCATTACAGAAGCAGCCTTGACACCAATATCAAATGCTTGATCTGCATTTACACACTTGCCAGCAACAACACCGCTTGCTACACAGACCAAAGCATCATGGTCTCCATATGAAAATGGAGAGTGTACTTTCAGCCAGTTGAGGAAGGTCTCATAGTCTTTAGCATCTCTGGCTGTACTGCTAGCACGCAGGTCTACGTGCTGGTCAGATGTGTGACTGTGGACTGCAGTGAAACATTCCAGGGCATCGCATATTGGGATGCATCTGGGCATAGCATGCACCCATTTATTGAGTGTGCTGTCTGTAATTCCTCGACCACGAGCCATACCTCCAGAAGTCTTCAGCAACCGCATCAATTCTTGTTCAATAGTCTGGTCGCTGAAGTTTCCACTCCAGAATTTGTCTGTTCTTCAGATGTTGAAATACCCATGCTTGGTGAAGTCGCAGTACTGGTCTGGAGACATGATATCACTTAGACCTTTCATCTGGTCAAGGTAGAGGCGGGCAGACTTTGCATATGCAAGGTGGCCAGCAGCATGGAACATGGGGATCATTTCACTGACGGTATGGAGATGTAAATCCCAATCTCCTGTGCGTTCTGCTAGGATGAAACATCTAATAAGGGACACTTGTTTCAAATATTCAACCCAAAGCTTTCCAGTTCGACTTTGGGCGGCAGACTCTTTCATCAGATCATCCATGATCTGTGTGAGCTGTTGGACACATATATCATTTTCCACAGAAGCAGTGGCGCATTCTCCACTCAGCAGATCTGTGTGTACAGCCTGGATATGAGTGAGATTAACATTACTGAGACATCCAGGTGTCTCCAGTAAGTTGGACATGATGGCTACCGACGACAGAAGATGAGCGCGAAGTGCGCGAGCATATGCATGCCCGGTCATCATATGGATTACAGTATTTGGAGCATAAACAGTCTTCCATAGATCTTCCAAACCACTACCACCCATCACATATCCAACTGATCCCATGCATGACATGAGTAGGTGAAAACCTCCAAGTCTAATGACAATGTTGTTTAGCTGTGCATGGGATGATTTAACAATGTCAGTTGCTTTTATATAGAGGAGTTGATCGAACGTAACAGGACAAACACCAAGCCCATGCTCTTCAGCTAGTTTCTGTGCAAAACACAAAGCAGAGTATATGGTGTCAGGCTGAGAGGGGTCCTGGTTAACGAATGGCAGGATCTGAATCTTACTTCTCTCATGATTATCTCCCCTCACAGCACATTGCATAAAACCGCTCCATGATGGACAGTCTGACACATAGATACCTAGAGAGAAACTTGCTATCCAGACACTATCCAAGCATTTGGACAATTTCAATATGGGTGGGGGATCCTTTGGAGGTCCAAGGGGCCCCACAATGATCGACTTGAATCCAAGTTTGCTAGGTTTCTTGTGCACTTTGATTGGGACTTTGCCAAATTGACCTGTTTGTGAAACACAGTCTCTCTTAGTAGAACGGGGAATGACAGACTGGATTGTCTGCTCACCTAGAGGGGTAACACATGCAATACCACCCATAACATGCCAGGTACCAAGACCTGTGAGGGTTCTAACATTGATGTCAGCATTATCAAATATAAAATGAACAAAATCACCTTCGAGATCATACAATTGTTCATCTGTAAGCAGTGTATCATATAGACGTTGAACCTCCCTATAATCATCAGCAAATGACATACTACTCAATATATCTACTAGTTCTCGAGACTCATACTTGCTATTGATATAAACAGATATTGCTAGCAATATTGGAGACACAAATGATCGAGGGTCGACACGCAGACATTATGGCCGTGTGCAAGTGCTGTACTGTGCGGCGTTCACAGCCGACACTCTTGTCAGATTTTGATTTGATTATACCACTCAGTAGTCGTTTCAAAGAGTCAGGCACCATTTTATCACTGTCTTGCAATTGTGTCATTGTCGGGTATTCAGAGTTAACATATGCTACAGACTTTATAAATGATCGAGGTCGACACGCAGACATTATGCCGTGTGCAAGTGCTGTACGGCGGCGTTCACAGCCGACACTCTTGTCAGATTTTGATTTGATTATACCACTCAGTAGTCGTTTCAAAGAGTCAGGCACCATTTTATCACTGTCTTGCAATTGTGTCATTGTCGGGTATTCAGAGTTAACATATGCTACAGACTTTACATCATCTTGTATGATTGCAGCTGCCATATCTATGATTGAATCTTTTGTCATGTTACTGGACTCATAATTACTTCTAAGGATGTGGTTACTTTCATCTAAGAAAATATATATGGTCTGTTTCCAATATCACAAGTCCGAACAATGTCCTGCCCGAAACATTCCTCCAATTTCTGTCCTAGCCTTTTGGGGTTGTAGCCCTCTTCTCCATCTAAATAGTCGTCCATCAAAGTCATAAGTTCTGCAAGTGAATATTGACATTCATCATTGTCGCGTATAAATTGGCACAACTTCTGGAATGCTGCGTGTTTTGTGGCATTGACAGGTCGGCCCCGTTGATATCCATCACGGGTATTCTCGCTTGGAAATTGTTTGCCAGCATAGAAGAGAACCTGACAGTCATGGTGGTACTTGACTTCAGCAGCAATAAAATCTAACTCATTGGATACGCGAAGTCTAACAGCATCTCCCCACTCATCATGGCGATCGCCAGCTTTCTCAATTACGCTTTGAAGGGTGGCTTTTGTCATAGCATCATGTGCTCGTACCCGACGGTTGCGGGGTATCTTTGTTTCTACATTGTAGTCTATTACAGTTTTTGCACAATAGAGAAAATCTTCTTTTATATTGAAAACTCGAGTTCTTGAACGTAATTTTGAAGATGATGTGCCCCAATCAGAGTCCAATGGCTTTTCTTCCCTTTTCCTTTTGTAAGAAGTAATACTGCATGGTCGAATGTATTCGCGACGACATTTACCATGGACTGGGACTGGCAATTGTGACCTCTTCCTCTCAAATACAGACTGCAAACCATCTTCTCTTTCAATGCTGGCTCGTAGGAGTCCCTCAAGGCCCTTATCATGGACCTCTGCACGATCTGATGTGATCTGCTTACCGCATGTGGGAATACTGCAAAACTCGGCCATCATGACAGCACCTGAAAAACTAGAAAATTATTATTATAATTATTATTATTATTATAATATACTATTAATTATAATTTATGCTAATTATCACTCACTATTATTATAATATACTAGTAATTACACTTTATGCTAGTTATTTTAACTCAAAATGAACATGGCATGGGTCCACTGTAATAAGTTGCCAGTTATGCCGATTTTGGTATTTTAACCATTTATCGCAGATTGTTATAGCGGCCATCTTCAATTCTGAAAATGCCACCAGGTTGAATTTGCAGAAATTTGCACAGTGGACATGCTTATGGTTTTCTGGAGCGCCCCTGAAAAAATTAGCTTTCTACAATTTTTTTCTAGGTTTTCGTTAAATTTTTACTAATGCTCCTGTACTATTAAGAAGAATAGAACCTGGGGCCTAAACTTCACTACGGGCTTTAGCTGTAGTGGACATCCAAGGCTGTATATTATAGCGTAGAGGAGGCCACGCCCACTCTTTAATTCCATTCTGATTGGCCCAAGTGACAGCCAATCACCGTGCTGCATCCACTCATGGCACGGAAAACTTGGGCCGATTGGTCACGCGCTCAACTTACAACTCAGAGGTGCAGGGTTCGAGTCCCCGGCCTAGCGGAGGCTTGTATGCTTTCACGCTATGAGGAGGAGGAGGAGGAGGAGGAGGAGGAGGAGGAGGAGGAGGAGGAGGAGGAGGAGGAGGAGGTGGTGAAGAGGGTTATTACCTGATGTCACCTGTCTCATTAACTCTTGAGTCCCACACAAGAAAAATAGAAGCATAGAGGTCAAGTTTCCTTACAAAATAGTGTGTTTTCACCCTTAGGCTCTGTGTGTGTGTGTGTGTGTGTGTGTGGTGTGTGTGTGTGTGTGTGTGTGTGTGTATGTGTATGTGTGTGTGTGTGTTTGTGTATATTTATATAGTTTTCTCTACTGTATGTATACGTTATTGTATGTATATTCTCAACCGTGTGTAGTATGTATGTATTAATCTGAATATGTTGTGTTTATTACTTCTCTTGTAGACAAAGATACATGTGTGTGTGTGTGTGTGTGTGTGTGTGTGTGTGTGTGTGTGTGTGTGTGTGTGTGTGTGTGTGTGTGTGTGTGTGTGTGTGTGTGTGTGTCTGTGTGTCTGTATGCAGTGGTGGCTCGTGATAACATACAATGGAGGGACTGTAAGCTTCACACAACAGTAGGATATACAAATTTTACCTATCTCAGGTATGAGTTGTAGTTGATGTTCACGGATTTCAGGGCATGGTAGTAGTGGTGGTGGTAGAAGGGATGGTGGGGTGGTAGTGTTGGTAGTAGAGGGGATGGCTGAGGTGGTGATGGTATTATTACAGTATTACTTGAAAATATAGTAGGTACCGCTTGATTTCAGTCTTTCCATGTAATGTCAGCTGGGATAAGTTGATGTTTTGCAAATACTTCACTGGATTTTCTATAGTCAGAGGGTAATTAAAGAAAGCACGATATAAACACACCGTCTACACGCAATGTAAACACGAGAGGAACGAGACTCAGCTGCCTCGTCTGCAGCTCATTGTGTTCACAAGTGGCGCGGCGGCAGCGCAGACATGAATCGTACAGCAAATATGAAAGTAACTTACAGTTAGGTCTGGTTTTAATGAAAATTCACTTAGTAACGTATTGAAAATAACATATAATGACTTTTTACTATGATATATTTGTTGGAAGTGTATCAATTCTGCTGTCTCTCTAAAGCCATCATACACCTGGCAGTGAGTGTCTAGGGGTGCTGCAGCTCTGCAGCCGTATACCATGAGCCGCCACTGGAGATAAGCAATGGTGGGTGACAATGTATAGCAAGGGATGTAATGATAAAATATGAAAAACTGAGGTTTGGAATTATAAGAAAGGTTAATTCTTGACATAATATTGGGAAAGGAGAAAAAGGTAGAAAGAAATACTGAAGGAAAAACAGATCGAGATAAGCAATGGTGGGTGACAATATATAGAAAGGGATTTAAAGATAAAATATGAAAAACTGGGGTTTGGAATTAAAGGAAAGGTTAATTCTTGTCGTAGTATTTTTAAAAGCGAGTATAGTGTGGCAAATGAGATGGTGGTTCTGTTACGCCTCATTTTCACTGAGAGCGAGAAAACAAACCATGAACTAAAAAAAGAAGAAATTCTACGAAGACGCCGAGAACAATTCCTTTCTGTACGGAAAATTCTATCCCATTAAGGCTACATAATTGCGTTTCTTATTCTTCCTACTTTTTTTATATTCCTCTTTCTCTCTCTCTCTCTCTCTCTCTCTCTCTCTCTCTCTCTCTCTCTCTCTCTCTCTCTCTCTCTCTCCTCTCTCTCTCTCTCTCTCTCTCTCTCTCTCTCTCTCTCTCTCTCTCTCTCTCTCTCTCTCTCTCTCTCTCTCTCTCTCTCTCTCTCTCTCTCTCTCTCTCTCTCTCTCTCTCTCTCTCTCTCTCTCTCTCTCTCTCTCTCCTCCCCCCCCCTTCGCCTAAAGCCCTCTCCCCCAGCCCTGGGATGACCGCCACCTTGCTCCTCTCCTCTTATTTGTCTGAAAACTCGGAACCTTAGGATACATTTCGAAAGCCTCTGCAGACGCCTCTGGAATATTAATTTGTTTACTTCTCCGCAAACAAACCCTGAGCCACAATTTTCCCATATTCTTTGGTCGTGAACATTTTACGTGCGCGCTCGCGCGCACACACACACACACACACACACACACACACACACACACACACACACACACACACACACACACACACACACACACACACACACACACACACACACACACACACACACACACACACACACACACACACACACACACACACACACACACACACACACACACACACACACACACACACACACACGCGCGCGCGCGCTCGCATGCATGCAAGCACTTACGCATGCACACATGTATCCGTGCACACACGAACACGCACGGACGCATGCACACACACAAAACACACACACATATACGTACACACTTAGAAAATATAATGTTTAATAAATAGGCACACAATATGTATGTGTGTGTGCGGGGGGGGGGGGGGGGGGGGGGGGAGAGACGTGTAGGAGTAGGAGTTCTGGTGTGTGTGTGTGTGTGTGTGTAAAACTTGTTTTTTTCACCATTACAAGCTCTTTTCCTATATATCATTGTGCTTTGTCTATAAATTATATTTTCGAGTAGAATACCTATTGTACCTGAAATAATATAATTTTGGGGGGGATAACATATGCCGATTATTCAACCATTAATAACGATGAGCTTATTGGCTACAGCGTGACATGTTATGGAAATATGTACATGTGAGGTGAGTCCTATATTTTTGTTGTATGACGGTAGGCCGGGCCGTAGAAAGCTACAATGTTGTAAGTCGACAAGGGAAAGGGATGCTATTGATGCGGTGAGGACACAGAAGTGTAGGTGGGGAAGAGGCTGCTATCGAGGGCGGGGGAGTCCTGGATAGAATCAGGATGCCATTGACGGAAGTGTGACTGTGATGGAGGAGGGAATGCGGGTCACGGCGGCGTTGGCAGCGGACGGGTTTGTGTTGTTCACGTTGGTGGCCACGAGTTGACCCTTCGCTGCTCAACGAGGTCACTTTATCAGGGTCAGATAGTATAGCCCCTATATGACCCTGACTTTTCTTGGCATCCATCAGCTATTAGAATGTCATGGCGGTCGTACTGAAAAAGATTCCTGTTTGTATAGTGATGATATTATGTTTGTTGTGGAGTCATATTTTCTCATCATCTGCTTAGTAAAGTGTAGTTTGATGCGAATCACAAGTTAAGATCGAAACTATATAAGCGAGACAAGACATGAAATTGATCAAATTTAAATATAAGCTTTGTTAAAGATATTCAATACAATAGCCAGCTTGTGAATGTTAGTACTGGACTAAAAAAAAATACCTTTACCTAAAAACTTCTTGCTCGTGGAGTTTTCAGTATTTTGTAGGCACTCAGCTGTCCTCATCGTGAAAAACCTATTTATTTATATAATTCTTCGGCTGCTAGGCACTCTTTTATTTCCCTGCTCCTTTTCTGCATCCTTCATTCAGGGGATGGTAACATCAGACTGTCGGGTTCACCATCAAGAAACCCACTCTGTCCCTCGATGCGGGATGGACAAATATCCCTCGGGAGCTTCTTAGTTCTTATCTGGTCATGGATGGAAATGTCACCATTCCCCCACTTGAGCTAGCCTGTCGGGCTGACGAAACCCAAAGCATTATTTTTGAAAGAGAAAACCTTGTCTTTCCTTTCTTCGGACATCGTTGAAGAGGGCTTGCGAGGTGGCATCTTACGTATTCTTCCACCCGCGGCATTGCTCCACCGCCATCGTCCACCTCTTGTAAGCCTTCCGGGGTATCTAAAGGAACTTGTGTCAGAATAATGACACGTACCACCGTTCTCGCCGCGGGCAATCCCTTCACTGCCTTGACCCACACGGATGGTTCATTCCATTGCTGCTCCATCTTGAGATGATAAGGGAGCGTGAACCTCAATTGAAATTAAAGAAACATGCTCACACCATCCACTTCAACATTTCGAGCCACTTCTCCAGTGTGAGTATAGCTGTGTTGCGTGGGTTGTAAAGACGCAACTAAAGGAGAGATTGTAAAGTGTTGCCCAGTGAGAAAAATAGGGCTTTATGAAGCTTGAAACATTAATTTCCTTGTTTTCATCTTTATTTCGCAGGTCCTTTCAGGCTTACAAAGCGATGAAAGCAAAATGTATATAATGATTAAATAATAATTTTCGAATATGACAAAAGCTCATATAAACTCTATTTTGCTTTTATCACAGACTTGGTTATTGCATCAACTATATTAATTTAACTAAACTACCACCTGGTTTATGAAGAAAATCCCTAAGTTGATACAGAACATCCATACTACCACAGCAGTGACACATTTACTTAGCCGAGACCTTGTGTGTGAACATTAAAGTTATTATCAAGTTGATACTACTATACTGTAAGTACATACAGGCTACACATGTACGGACACAGGTGGTACATATATGGAAAATTAAGAGTTGTGGAGCGAAATATCAAATGTCGTGCGTGCGCTACCACAGGCGAGGGCTAACCAGTAGAGCCCTCGTCTGAAAAAGCTTACTGGTGCTATAGGCTCAACATAAAAAAAAATAGTAATAGGGTTAGTAACGAAAAAATCCAAAGAAACAATAGAAACAAGAATGAAAAGCCTCAAATCTGTCTGAGGAAAGAAAAAGGCGAGGGTTACCTTGTCCCTGGGTGGCGGTTGTCGCGGCCCGCGTCACGGCAGGGCTGCGTCGTGGTGGTTGTTTTCGGCATTGTTGTTGTTGGCTTGTTGTTTACGTATTTTTGTTCCTTTTTTTGTTGTAAATTTTTTTCCCGTTTTTTTCAGTTTTCTCTTGTATTTTTAATGCTGAATATTTTTTGGGGGGATAATAGCATATAAATTCGATCTTTCTATTCTTTTACCTGCATATGTTTCTGTGAAACCATTTCAGGTTTTGAAAGAATAATTATTCAAAGCCGTCAGTCTAAGTAAGTAAACTGTTGAGAAAGGAATAGTTGTAAGCCCTGACGATACTGAAAATAAATAGATTTTCTCTTGTGGCAAGAAGATAAGAAAGTAAAGATGATTAAGAAAAGCCAGACACTTATAGGAGAAATCCACTTCCACAGTTAGTTCGTGATTTTCTTTGCAGTTTTATTTCTTTTGGTAAAAAATTGCTGTAAATTCTTAGAATTTGTAATGTAAACGTAGTATTTGAAACCTTTCAGATAATTGAATTACAAAACCTCAAAGATTTCACAAGCGAAAAAGCGAATCCTTAAATGTGTGTAAAGAAATAATAAGTAAAAGTGTCTATGTTGTTATCCTCGTGATCTCACTTTTGGATCAGACTTCGACCCTGAAGTTTAAGGCGAGTTGGGAAATGGTGGAAGGATGAAAGGAAAGAGTGATCAGAAAAATAGGAAAAACCTTCGTATTACAACCCTTGTGAACATGAAAATAAACCCAATAACTAAAGTTTAAAAGTACAAAAGCCTGAAATAAGAATCAGTATGAAAAACAAACACTCACATTAAGGCGAGACACTACATTTTTGGTGGTAGTGACGGTGCTTGAGCTTCTATTGAGCCTCACTTCCTGCCTCAAGGTGCTCTGGAGACGCAGGGAGCGTGACAAAGACGATGTCGCCTCCGAAGGTTTATTGATCCGTGTTCGAGATAAGGAGCTTGACAAGCCAGAAAACTAGGCTTGCTGAGCGATTATCTTTAACCCGCTTTCTTTTGCAGCAGCTTGAGAAGGAAAATTTAGATGATACCTGATTTTTATTGCATTTATATTACGATTTCTGACTTTTAATTTGATGTTTTCGTTTTCATTTGTGTATTATTTCTCTTTTTAATTTCCGTTGACGTGGGGATAGATTTTTTGCCGTCATAACCACATTCCATAGACCTACTTATCTAACCACCACTACCACATCACCACCACCACCACCAACACCACAACCACAACTACCATCACCACCACCACCACCACCACCACCACCACCACCACCACCACCAACAACACCACCACCACCACCACAACTACCATCACCACCACCACCTTCATCACCATCACCACTACCACTACCACTACCCGGATCTCTTCTAATCACTTTACGGTCAAGACGCGGATGAAACAATTGGTTGCTGCGGGGGGGGGGGGACGCAGAGACAAAGGGTTGCTGACTGCTCATAAGGAACCCAAAACCCGGAATGTGGTGGTTTTTTCGGCCACGTTCAGACGCTTTTGTGTGTTTTTTGTCTTGGTTCACTTGGCTCACTAATCAAAAGGCTTTTCTTTCCTTTTTGTGAATGCGCTTGCTCTCCTTACTATCTTCATTTTCTTTATTCTATTATCTCCATTCTTTCTTTAATTTTTGGTGTCTTGTTACTTTTTACCATTATTGTTATAGATGTGGTTCATCTTTATTTTCTTCCTGCATGTCTCGCCTTCTTATTCCTCACGTCCCATCTCTTGTGTATTCATGCGCATTCTCGTGTTTATTCATGTCTATTCTCTTCCTTTGTCCTCATGTCTAGTCTCTTTCTTTCCTCTTCTTTCTTCATGTCCTCTCTCTTCTCTCTTTATTTTTTCCTTTGTTCTTCTTTCTGAATTTTTTTTCTCCACTTCTTCACCTTTCTTTTCTTAGAACATTATGACAATGTTGCGGTCATCATTAGCTGCATTAATTACTACCATCATTGTTGCTTTCATTCCATCGTGCAGAAAAGAAGCTCAGTGTTTCGTGGAATGATTAGATAGCTAGCATCTCTGTTATGACTTACAATATTTCTTCATGTCTTCTTCTCAGGAGGACAAACTTATTGATAGTGTGGTTGATACATCTTTTATATTGGTACAGTCTTATTTGTTTATTATACTTATAGCGAAACCTTTTGACTTGATTCAATTATTGGGTTAAGCAAGGAATAAATGGGGTTCAGGGCTTCGGTATCCGTTGAGTAGTGTGTTATTCAGAGGTAGGCATTAGCGTGCTGGTATTGGCTACACTGCAAGGGGGAAGACAAGAGGGGAAGGTGTTGCTAAGGCTGCTTCGGATTACTGGTGGAAATGAGTTAATGAGAGATGAGCTGAAGGAGGGCAAGTGTTATGTGAGAGTGTTATGGAAGGAGGGTGATGAAGAGTGTTATGTGTTGTTAATTAACCCTTTGAACCCCAGAACGTAATTTCCATTGTAATTTGGCTACCATTAGACGATTTTAACCCCATCACGCCCAATCTTTCCTTTGCTATAAAAAAATCGTCTGTTGTCGAGCCTCATAATTACGAAAAATAATCTGAATATACCAAATTAGTTAGTCGACAGGGATACTAAACAGGTCATATCTATAAAATGTTGCTTATATTCACTAAAAATCGTCTAATGGTACCCAAATTACAATTGAAATTATGTTCTGGGTCTCAAGGGGTTAATAAATATAAGCAATGTTTTATAGATATGACCTGTTTACTATCATTGTCTACTAGATAATGTGGTATATTAAGTTGTTTTTTTGTAATCTTATGGCTAACAACAGACGATTTTATATAGCAAGGCAAATTCTGGGCGTGAAAGGATTAAGGAGTATTATGAGTATTATTCAAGAGTATTATGAAGGAGGGTGCTATAGAGAGTATTATGCGAGTGTTGTTGTCTTAGTGTTGAAATTGGAGTGATTATTCTTATGATCTCTGGTTTGTTATATTAAACCCAAAATAATCTTTGAAACATTTGCGTTCATGGACCTGTTTGCAAAGTGGTGGGTTTCCTAACGTTAATTAGGAAGATAAACACTATTAATGGTAATGAACTATATGTCAAATGCTCACCAACTAATGTTAATACTAATGGTATAAGAAAATATAATGCAGAAACTCACCCCTAAAAATTCAATTATTCAGAAGCTCTTAATTTGCAGGAAAAACAAATTAAATGAAACTTGTTAATCTGGTGAGCTAATGATAAAGGGCCGGTTCTGTCGCTTCCTCTGGGTGGTGCGAGGCTGGACAGGACAGGTGTGTGTGTGTGTGTGTGTGTGTGTGTGTGTGTGTGTGTGTGTGTGTGTGTGTGTGTGTGTGTGTGTGTGTGTGTGTTGTGTGTGTTGTGTTGTGTGTGTGTGTGTGTGTGTTGTGTGTGTGTGTGTGTGTGTGTGGGTGTGTGTGTGTGTGTGTGTGTGTGTGTGTGTGTGTGTGTGTGTGTGTGTGTGTGTGTGTGTGTGTGTGTGTGTGTGTGTGTGGTGTGTGTGTGTGTGTGTGTGTGTGTTGTGTGTGGTGTGTGTGTGTGTGTGTGTGTGTGTGTGTGTGTGTGTGTGTGGTGTGTGTGTGTGTGTGTGTGTGTGTGTGTGTGTGGTTGTGTGTGTGTGTGTGTGTGTGTGTGTGTGTGTGGTGTGTGTGTGTGTGTGTGTGTGTGTGTGTGTGTGTGTGTGTGTGTGTGTGTGTGTGTGTGTGTGTGTGTGTGTGTGTGTGTGTGTGTGTGTGTGTGTGTGTGTGTGTGTGTGTGTGTGTGTGTGTGTGTGTGTGTGTGTGTGTGTGTGTGTGTGTGCTGTGGTGGTGTGTGTGGTGGTGCGTGGTCGTGCGTGGTGTGTCGTGTGCGTGCTGCGTCGTGGTGTCGTCGTGGTGCGTCGTGGTCGTGTGTGGTGTGTGGGTGGGCGTGCTGTGGTGGTGTGTGCGTGCTGTGCGTGTCGTGGTGCGTGTCGTGCGTTGGTGTGGTGTGTGTGTGTGTGTGTGTGTGTGTTGTGGTGGATGTGTGTGTGGGGTGGGGGGGAACTGGGAAGGTTCCGGGGCCAGACTCAAGGCGGGTCAGTGTAAGCGGGCGGGTTGGGGTTGGGGGGGGTTGGGGGGTTGGGGAGGTTGGGGTGTATTCCTACTCTCCACCTTCCATCAGCAGCGAGCACAGGCGCCTCTGTAGTCTGACTAATTTAGCATCATGCAGCACCGGGAAAGTGTGTTCGCAGCGGATGCTAATTAGAAGCTGAAACTGTTGTTGTTGTTTAGCTTGGTGGTTTTTTGTGTTTGTGTTGTTGTTGGTGTTGGTGTTGTTGTTGTTGGTGTTGGTGTTGTTGTTGTTTGTGTTGGTGTTGCTGTTGTTTGTGGTGGTGTTGTTGTTGTTTGTGTTGGTGTTGTTGTTGTTTGTGTTGGTGTTGTTGTTGTTTGTGGTGTTGTTGTTTGTGTTGGTGTTGTTGTTTGGGTTGTTGGTGGTTGTTGTGTGTTGTTGTTGTTTGTGGTGTTGTTGTTTTGTTTGTGTTGTGTTGTGTTGGTGTTGTTGTTTGTTTGGTGGTGTGTTGTTGTTGTGTTGTGTTGGTGGTTGTTGTTGTTGTGTTGGTTGTTGTTGTTGTTTGTGTGTGTTTGGTGGTGTTGTTGTTGTTTTGTGTGTTGTGTTGGTTGTTGTTGTTTGTTGTTGGTGTTGTGTGTTGTGTTTTGTTGTGTGGTGTTGTTGTTGTTTGTGTTGGTGTTTGTGTTGGTGTTGTTGTTGTTTGTGTTGGTGTTGTTGTTTGTGTTGGTGTTGTTGTTGGTGTTGTGTTGGTGTTGTTTGTGTTGGTGTTGTTGTTGTTTGTGGTGGTGTTGTTGTTGTTTGTGTTTGTGTTGGTGTTGTTTGTGTTGTTGTGTTGTTGTTTGTGGTGGTGTTGGTGTTAATGTTGTTGGTGTTGGTGTTGTTGTTGCTGTTTGTGGCGGTGTTAGTGTTGGTGTTGTTGTTAATGCTGTTGCTGTTTGTGGTGGTGTTAGTGTTGTTGTTGTTGTTGTTGCTGTTTGCGGTGGTGTTGGTGTTGGTGTAGGTGTTTAATGTTGTTGCTGTTTGTGGTGGTGTTGGTGTTGGTGTTGTTGCTGTTTGTGGCGGTGTTAGGGGTGTGATGGTAGGTATGGTTTGGGTTTTTTCTTCCTACTACTACTACTACTTTTATTATTGTTATTTGTACTATTGCTAGTATTCACATTAGCATTATTTTCATAACTATCATCATCACCATCATCAATCAATCAACAGCAAGGTGTCTACAGTTGTTTATGTGTCATTTTGTAATCATGTCCAATCATCCATGACCACCACCACCGCCTTCTCCTTTTTCTTCCTCCTCTTTCTTTTCCTCGAGAACAATAATATAATGAGCCTCGCCCCTCATGAATATTCGTTTCCCTTGTTTCCCAACACTAATAACAGATTAGAGTCAAATATACGACCTTTCTTTCGACACACTGCAAGGTTGTTAATTACCGTCACATAAACCGTGGAAGGTAAAAAATAAACTGGCATCACACTTTATGCGGTCAGAATAAATACACACTTCCGTATGTACTATATATATATTATATAAGTAGACACACATAGAGGCATATTGGAGAGGGAGAGGAAGCCTTGATTGATAGTAACCATATCCCGTGTAATATCCCGGTATATCTGATTGCCTCTGGTCCATTTTAAATTAACTCAACTGGTAAGCAAACAGACGCATTGAAAGAGACACAGACAGACGTCGTTTATTAGACGTCCAACTCAACAGGAACTAAGTGATTCACGGAGAGATGCCACCGAGCGCCTAACTTCTGATCTTTCTATAATTTCTGATTGGGGCAAAGCAAACCTTGTTTTGTTCAATGCCTCAAAAACCCAATTTCTTCACCTATCTACTCGACAAAACCTACCAGATAACTATCCCTCTTCTTCAATGACACTCAATTGTCTCCTTCTACAATGAACATTCTAGGACTATCCTTTACTAAAAATTTGAACTGGAAATCTCACATCTCATCTCTTGCTAAAACAGCTTCTAAGAAGTTAGGTGTGCTGTGGCGTCTGCGTCCTTTTTTTTCTCCCTCCCAATTGCTTGCTCTCTACAGGGGCCTTATCCGCCCATGTATGGAGTATGTCTCACATGTTTAGGAAGGATCCACTCATACAGCTCTCCTAAACAGGGTTGAGTCAAAAGCTTTTCGTCTCATCAACTCCTCTCCTCTGACTGACTGTCTTCAAACTTTAAATCACCGCCGCAATGTTGCTTCTCTTGCTCTCTTCTACCGTTATTTTCATGCTCACTGCTCTTCTGAACTTGCTAACTGCATGCCTCCCCCACTCCCGCGGCCTCGCTGCACAAGACTTTCTACTCATTCTCATCCCTATTCTGTCCATCTTCCTAACCCCTTCACTGCGGATATCAAATTCATAGGCCTACCCCCCTGTGCGGCAGGTTTAATTAAAATATAAAATAATTACTGATCATATTTTAAAGTGCCTAAATGAATAGGATGCTCATTCCATACCAGAAAATCTATGTTTCGTCTTGGTGGACGCTACCAGCTAAGTGAAGAGTTACGTCAAAGTGCAGCAACAGGGCCGTGACCGTGCTGCCAGACGCACAATGAAACTACTTACTACTCAACATAATACTGCTTATATTGGTACATAAATTCTTCATTCATGCATTCATTCATTCATTCATACTTCTGTTTTATATCCATCAAGAATATATTGAATATCTTGACTATTTAGCCTCGCCATTGAAGTAGAGGGCGCGGCAGCGTCAACACGTCGTACTGTACCGCTTGACCTTATTAGTCACACTAACTCACGCAAGCAGAAAAAGAGGTTCTATTATATCGCAACACTTGACACTGTTGCCATACAAGCCTATCACAACGAATATTTACCCATAATATCAGTGAGCGCGCAGTATAAATAAAGAAACCATAGATGTACCAGCCGCAGTGAACCCTTAAATAGCTGAGAGACCGTATTTGTACCAGCCGCAGTGAAGGGGCTAATGCAAGAGTTAATCAGTATCTTTACTCTTTCATCCCTTTCACTGTTAAACTCTGGAACTCTCTTCCTGTTTCTATTTTTCCACTTTCCTATGACTTAAATCTTTTCAAAAGAAGAGTAACAAGACACCTCCCGAACTAAATTGGCCTACCCCTCTGTTTTTATTTTATTCTCTTACTGTCTTCTTTATAGGGACTGGCAACTAAGCGGGCTTTGTGTTACCCATTTTTGTTGTGCCCTTGGCCAGTTCCTTGTGATGTAAAAAAAAAAAAAAAAAAGACAGAGAGGGACAGACATAAGCAGACACGATTGTCAGATAAAGGCATATATGACCTTTATTTTTTTTCATATTTTCTTCTCAGGAGGACAAACGTATTGATTGAGTTGTTAATACATGAAGTTTTGTTGTGTGCGTTACAAACACAATTATACGATAGTGATAAATAGTAAAACACCTCTTTTAATGGATGATACAAACTTATTCTAAATGTCTTTGCCTTGGCAGAGTCAGCTTTTTGAAATCTGCTGAGAATGAGGAAGGATTTTTGTCTTCATGTGGGCGGAACTCAATCGCCTTAACCATTATCTTGGGGTGTTTTTTTCAACTTCTGCTTTCTTGTTTATTTAGCACTAGCCGCAAAGCCGCCCTCCGGGCGGACTTTTTGGCTAGCTCCTGCGGAGGGCTATTGGTAGGCCTTCGGTCCACCACCTGTGTTTGGTGGGCCTTCGGACCACCAAACACAGACTCTCAAGATAGCCCCTTCTAACTTCATGGATGTAGAAATGTATGTATTAACGCCAACCCATTCACATCACCCCCAACCCATTCACTCACCCATTACCCATCCCCCCCCACCCATTCACTCACCCATTACCCATCACCACACACCCATTCACTCACCCATTACCCATCACCCCCCACCTATTCCCTCACCCATCACCCATCACCCCCAACCCATCACCCCCCACCCATTCACTCACCCATCACCCCACACCCATTACCCATCACCCCACCCATTCACTCACCCATTACCCATCACCCTACATCAAGGTTTCCTCAATTCTCGCAACCCACTTTTTTCACAATTCTCGCTAATAGGCTGCTAAAAAAAAGAAGAAAAGAAAAAGTGATCGGATCATACTATAAGTGGGCTTAAAACCTTCCCCTGCTCGACCCGGCTCCAAAACTGTGCTATATGAGGGGATTGTGCCACGGGGGGCGGAACGTATACCACACACACACACACACAGACAGACAGACAGACACACTTTCGCTTATATTATTATAGATATTTATGAATCCCACATTTTGTGCTTCCCATTATAATGTAGTGTTCATAATTTTTTTCTTCTAAATTTTCCACCAACCTCCAAACTTGCCCATCAGATTACTTTTGTGTACTGAGGAAGCTGTGTTAGTGTTCAATGTTTTTCAGGGGAAGTTGCATGCAAGGCGGGTGGGTTTGATGCTGCCGGTAATGGAGTGTAAGGGTGGATGGAGGATGTGGGTGCCTGCAGGGTGGATGGAGGATGTGGATGCCTTCAGGGTGGATACATAAGAACATAAGAACATAAGAAAATAAGGAAGCTACAAGAGGCCGTAAGACCTACACGAGGAGGTAGTTCCTGTTACTTAACTCTACCTATATCCACCTCTCTTCCCCATCCATGAATTTATCCAGACTACTTTTAAAGACCCCAATAGACTCCGCATTGACCACCTGACGACTTAGTCCATCCTAATCATTTACCACCCTATTTGTGAACCAATTTCTCCCAATTTCCTTATTAAATCTACGCTTTTCCAGCTTGAATCCGTTACCTCTTGTTCTACCCTGCTTACTAGCCGTAAACACTTTTCTTACATCGCCTATATTGTATCCCTTTATCCACTTAAAAACTTCTATCAGATCGCCCCTTACTCTACGCCTCTCGAGTGAGTATAAATTAAATAGTTTCAATATTTTCTCATAACTAAAGTTACGCATCCCATGAATAATTTTGGTCATCCTTCTCTGCATTGATTCTAACAAGGCAATATCCATCCTGTAATACGGAGACCAAAACTGAACCGCATAGTCTAGGTGAGGTCTGACTAGAGCTAAATTAAGCTGTAGAATAACCTCAGCACTTCTACTTTTAGCATTCCTGGTAATAAATCCTAACACCCTGTTGGCTCGATTTCTAGCCTCAATACATTGATTCCTAGGACGGAGGTCTGAGCTTACCCTCACTCCCAGATCTTTCTCACCCTCTGATCTTTTCAGCGATACATTGCGTATGTGTACCTATTACCAGGATTTTTCCTACCAACATTCATTACGCTACACTTATCAATATTAAATTCCATCTGCCATCTATTTGCCCACTCATTTAATTTATCTAAGTCTCCTTGCAAAATATTTACATCAGACTGGGATCTAATAATCCTACCTACTGTAGTATCATCCGCAAACTTGCTGATATCACTACCAATCCCACTATCCAAGTCGTTAATGTAAAACAAAAATAGTAATGGACCCAAAACAGACCCTTGTGGAACCCCACTCGTTACCTACCGCCATTCAGAATTAGAACCATTAATTGTAACCCTTTGTTGCCTATTACTTAGCCAAGATCTAATCCAACGATTGGATTGAGGATGTGGATGCCTGCAGGGTGGATGGAGGATGTGGGTGCCTGCAGGGTAGATGGAGGATGTGGGAGCCTGCAGGGTGGATGGAGGATGTGGGAGCCTGCAGGGTGGATGGAGGATGTGGGTGCCTGCAGGGTGGATGGAGGATGTGGGTGCCTGCAGGGTGGATGGAGGATGTGGGTGCCTGCAGGGTGGATGGAGGATGTGGGTGCCTGCAGGGTGGATGGAGGATGTGGGAGCCTGCAGGGTGGATGGAGGATGTGGGTGCCTGCAGGGTGGATGGAGGATGTGGGTGCCTGCAGGGTGGATGGAGAATGTGGGTGCACGCAGGGTGGATGGAGGATGTGGGTGCCTGCAGGGTGGATGAAGGATGTGGGTGCCTGCAGGGTGGATGGAGGATGTGGGTGCACGCAGGGTGGATGGAGAATGTGGGTGCCTGCAGGGTGGATGGAGGATGTGGGTGCCTGCAGGGTGCCTGGAGGATGGATGGAGGATGTGGGTGCACGCAGGGTGGATGGAGGATGTGGGTGCACGCAGGGTTGGATGGAGATGTGGGTGCACGGAGGGTGGATGGAGGATGTGGGTGCGTGCAGGGTGGATGGAGGATGTGGGTGCACGCAGGGTGGATGGAGGATGTGGGTGCCTGCAGGGTGGATGGAGGATGTGGGTGCACGCAGGGTGGATGGAGGATGTGGGTGCACGCAGGGTGGATGGAGGATGTGGGTGCACGCAGAGTGGATAGAGGATGTGGGTGCACGCAGGGTGGATGGAGGATGTGGGTGCACGCAGGGTGCATGGAGGATGTAGGTGCCTGCAGGGTGGATGGAGGATGTGGTGCACGCAGGGTGGATGGAGAATGTGGGTGCACGCAGGGTGGATGGAGAATGTGGGTGCACGCAGGTGGATGGAAGATGTGGGTGCACGCAGGGTGGATGGAGGATGTGGTGCACGCAGGGTAGATGGAGGATGTGGGTGCCTGCAGGGTGATGGAGGATTGGGTGAAAGTAGTGGGATGGAGATGTGGGTGCCTGCAGGGTGATGAAGGATTGGGTGCCTGCAGGGTGGATGGAGGATGTGGGTGCCTCAGGATGGATGGAGGATTTGGGTGCACGCAGGGTGATGGAGGATGGGTTGCACGCAGGTGGATAGAGGATGTGGGTGCACGCAAGGTGGATGGAGGATGTGGGTGCCTGCAGGGTGGATGGAGGATGTGGGTGCACGCAGGGTGGATGGAGGATGTGGGTGCCTGCAGGGTGGATGGAGGATGTGGGTGCCGCAGGGTGGATGGAGGATGTGGGTGCACGCAGGGTGGATGGAGGATGTGGGTGCACGCAGGATGGATGGAGGATGTGGGTGCACGCAGGGTGGATGGAGGATGTGGGTGCATGCAGGGTGGATGGAGGATGTGGGTGCCTGCAGGGTGGATGGAGGATGTGGGTGCACGCAGGGTGGATGGAGAATGTGGGTGCACGCAGGATGGATGGAGGATGTGGGTGCCTGCAGGGTGGATGGAGGATGTGGGTGCACGCAGGGTGGATGGAGGATGAGGGTGCCTGCAGGGTGGATGGAGAATGTGTGTGCACGCAGGTGTGATGGAGGATGTGGGTGCACGCAGGGTGGATGGAAGATGTGGGTGCACGCAGGGTGGATGGAGGATGTGGGTGCACGCAGGGTGGATGGAAGATGTGGGTGCACGCAGGGTGGATGGAGGATGTGGTGCACGCAGGGTGGATGGAGGATGTGGGTGCACGCAGGGTGGATGAGGATGTGGGTGCACGCAGGGTGGATGGAGGATGTGGGTGCCTGCAGGGTGGATGGAGGATGTGGGTGCCTGCAGGGTGGATGGAGGATGTAGGTGCACGCAAGGTGGATGGAGGATGTGGGTGCACGCAGGGTGGATGGAGGATGTGGGTGCCTGCAGGGTGGATGGAGGATGTGGGTGCCTGCAGGGTGGATGGAGGATGTGGGTGCACGCAGGGTGGATGGAGGATGTGGGTGCCTGCAGGGTGGATGGAGGATGTGGGTGCCTGCAGGGTGGATGGAGAATGTGGGTGCACGCAGGGTGGATGGAGGATGTGGGTGCACGCAGGGTGGATGGAAGATGTGGGTGCCTGCAGGGTGGATGGAGGATGTGGGTGCCTGCAGGGTGGATGGAGGATGTGGGTGCACGCAGGGTGGATGGAGGATGTGGGTGCACGCAGGGTGGATGGAAGATGTGGGTGCACGCAGGGTGGATGGAGGATGTGGGTGCACGCAGGGTGGATGGAAGATGTGGGTGCCTGCAGGGTGGATGGAGGATGTGGGTGCACGCAGGGTGGATGGAAGATGTGGGTGCCTGCAGGGTGGATGGAGGATGTGGGTGCCTGCAGGGTGGATGGAGGATGTGGGTGCACGCAGGGTGGATGGAGAGATGTGGGTGCACGCAGGGTGGATGGAAGATGTGGGTGCACGCAGGGTGGATGGAGGATGTGGGTGCACGCAGGGTGGATGGAGGATGTGGGTGCACGCAGGGTGGATGGAGGATGTGGGTGCACGCAGGGTGGATGGAGGATGTGGGTGCCTGCAGGGTGGATGGAGGATGTGGGTGCCTGCAGGGTGGATGGAGGATGTGGGTGCACGCAGGGTGGATGGAGGATGTGGGTGCCGCAGGATGGATGGAGATGTGGGTGCACGCAGGGTGGATGGAGGATGTGGGTGCCTGCAGGGTGGATGGAGGATGTGGGTGCACGCAGGGTGGATGGAGGATGTGGGTGCCTGCAGGGTGGATGGATGATGTGGGTGCACGCAGGGTGGATGGAGGATGTGGGTGCCTGCAGGG
>JACEEZ010021245.1:20000-27500 GCA_016584305.1 Chionoecetes opilio | reverse complement strand
GTTATTGATACATTTTACTATCTATGCATTATATATGTTTTGGCAAAGGTGGTGTACTGCGAGTTCTATCGAATATTAGGTCGAAACCCATATTGATTATCTGTTAAAAGTAAGTTTTTTTGTTAATAATTCATTAATCTATTTGCAATAATCTTTTCAAAAAACTTACTTATGGCGGGAAGAACTGAAATAGGGTCTGTAATTTGAAAAAAATTGAACTATCACCTTTTTTATAAACTGGAACTACTCTTGCAGTTCTTCAGAATGTCTGGAAAAGCATCCTTCTGTAAATGATTTGTTTAAAATAATTCTAGAAATGGAGATATTTCTTCTTTTCAGGCTTTGATTACTTTCATGTTCACATCATCATGACCTGGGGCTGTAACCTTAAAATTAGAAATTACAACTATTGATTTCATGGCGTGTTGTAGGCCGAAATAAAATGAAAACAAGGTAGGTTGGGGGTAAAAAACTATCAAAAAAATAAAGGGGTTTCCTCTAAAAAACTGTGCTAAATTGTTAGCAACGTTGCGAATATTCATTAAATTCATTACTATTAGAAAAACTATCCGAATAGATTTTCCTTTGACAGAAATGAAGTCTGACTAATTTTGCAATTTTTTCCCTATAAATCCATTTATAATTTTTCCATATTTTTTTTGCATTCCCTATCCTTCTCTCATGATGATTTATAATAGTTTTTTCTTTCGCTGTTCTTATCACAGATGTTAACATATTTCGATATTTCTTAAAAGTAGACTCGTATGTTTAAGGGGAGAGAGAGAGAGAGAGAAAAGGAGAGAGAGATGAGAGAGAGAGAGAGAGAGAGAGAGAGAAAAAGAGAGAGAGAGAATGAGTTAGTGAGTAGTCGGGATGGCTAGCCAATGGTCAAGGTCAGGACATCTTGGGTCAGGTACAAAATAAGTCATCGGGGGCACCAGCAAACCAGAGAGCGTGTTTCAGCTGACCTTTGTGGGTTGAAATCTTCGTGGACAAAACAAAAATAAATTATACTAATCATTTCTTGCGCAAACCCACAACACTTCTGTACATCAAGGCAACTGTACATCCGGCTCATCACTGTCCATCACAAGTACAGTCATCACGTTAGTTCATATCAACAATTCACATCATAATTCACCACAAAAATTCCAGAGTTTGCGCCCTGTAATCATGTTCACAGTTATATTTCATGGGGCTGGACTACGGAAGCAAAAGATCATTTGGGTCGAGGCGAAAATTGCTGAGAGAGAAAGAAGAGATGAATGAGCCATGATGATTTCGAACGGGAGTGAGTTGTCATACGGTACCTGACACGCCACTGCAATGGTGATGATGGTACATATAGTAGATTAACCCCTTGAGACCTATAACGTATATTTCCATAGTAATTTAGCGACAATTATTGATGATTTTAATGAATAAAGACTTTTATATATTTCCCCTGCATTGTATCCTTGCCCACTAGCTAATTTAGTATATATTACCAGTAAAACGCCTTAATCGGCGAAGGACCAGCGAGCCCGTAGAAACCCGCCGCACGTGCGCACGTGCGGCGGGTTTCGGGTGCGGCGTGCGATGCGGCGGGAGAGTCACCCGGACTCTCGATAGCAAGGAAATTTGTCTGCTGTCATCTAAACAGCATTTACCTTTGCCTTTTTACGCTGAAACTGTAGGGATTGAATGGGGCTATCAGATAGCCAAGACCGCTTGTCAATCGGAAGCGGGATTCCAAAGATATAAGCTCCTGAAAAGCGTGATGGTCGGCCGGGTCGGGTCGGGTCGGGTCGGCCGCTTAACCCGGAAAAATCCGAGTGAGTGAGGACTCACGAGCGCTTCGCGCTCGCTCGTAATGATACTTTTCGTAATTTTATGGCTAACATCAGACGATTTTATATAGCAAAGGAAAGATCTGGGCGTGAAGGGGTTAACAAGTATGTGCAGCATAGATTGGAGAATGAACCTTACCAAACTATATTTTTTAGTTTTGTTTAGATACTGGGAACCATGAACCAGGAAAGCTGAACATTACGAGTTATATCAATGATTGCATCACTTAAGGGGACTGTAATTAAACGTATGAATTGCAAACAATCTGGTGTAAAAGCCGTAAACATGTATGTACATTGACAAACGAATGAAAGTTGAAGTGAAGAAAAACGTGAGATATACTGTTCAGTGCAAGACAATGGTATTCAACAACATTCCCACGTTTATCAGACAAAGGTATCCCACAAACCTTCCTACAATGTCATCATATGAAATTCCAAACATGTAAAGGTACGTGTTCAGACGAAGACGAAACAAGAATCAGAAAAAACAAGAGACAACAGTTAGGCCTCCTCTGAAATGGATTCTTTCCTTCATCCCTCTCCCTTCCTCCCCATCGAGGTTTACTTCCCCTCCGCCGATCGAAATGTAGGGTAGCCAGGGCTTGGTAGGCTCAGCACGTAACTACTTTTACGTCGTAGGAGAAAGTAATGTTTGTAAACCTCTTCAACGGTGGCAGTTTTGGGGCAGATTCTTGGAAAGTTTCGTCTATTGTGAGTAAACACAGCTTTGGTTTTTTATAGTTTTCTTTCCTATGTATATGTTTTTTTATACTTTTTTTTATTTGTATATAAACGTTTGCCATGTTAATGAATGCGAATGCTCAAATATACATCTGCTGTGGATTCGAAACCCTTGTAAAACTTTTCAGAAATTAAGTAAGGCATGTTTTGCAGGCAGGTCTCTAAACCAAATGCCGAAAACATTGTATATGAGAGAGAGAGAGAGAGAGAGAGAGAGAGAGAGAGAGAGAGAGAGAGAGAGAGAGAGAGAGAGAGAGAGAGAGAGAGAGAGAGAGAGAGAGAGAAGAGAGAGAGAGAGAGAGAGAGAGAGAGAGAGAGAGGAGAGAGAGAGAGAGAGAGAGAGAGAGAGATAGAAGAGGACGAGGGAGATGGAGAGAGACAGAAGAGAGAGAGAGAGAGAGAGAGAGAGAGAGAGATACATATAGACAGGCGGATAGACAGATAGACAGACAGATATAAACAGACATAAAAAAGACGTGTGTGTGTGTGTGTGTGTGTGTGTGTGTGTGTGTGTGTGTGTGTGTGTGTGTGTGTTCATAGTAGTTCAGGCTGAGCTGTGTAGGCCTACACATGACGATAGATAGATAGATATTATAGATTTTAAGGCGCCGCAACTGCGGGGTTATTGACGCCTACACATGACGAGCGGTGACGTGCCTCCCAGTGGTATGCGTTTTATATTCCAATGTGAAGTTTATGGTCCAGGCGGTGCAGGATGACAGGCCGCAAATTGAATATTCAAGCTGGCTCCTTCACCAAAGATTTTTCCAACTTCACTTTAATGTCCCGCACCATCATGTTTTGAATGATTTAGATAATGAGCTGCGGGTAATTATCTCATTTGATTGGCCATTTTGTTCGTAAAATATTCAACCATTGAGACAACCAATTAGATCTATTAATATCATTCATTCAGGCATTTCTATTCATGCAGTGTAGCCAGACAGTCATTAACCCCTCCTACATTAACTATTGTTCACCCTCCTTACTAAATATAGAATCTACATTTACATACCATGGGTCCCTAAAAAGCTTTTTATTTGAATATATGAAATATCAAAATAGAATATTTTAATTATGGAAAGATGAGTTCACGCGTCAGCTAACAGGAGTTTTAGATAATATTTCAGTGAACTGTTAATTTATTTAGTTAGTTATTTGGGGTTGTTATTGTTTGCCTTTAATTGGAATACTTTTTTTGACAAGACTTTCTTTTATCGTCGCCTATAATATGGGGGGAATGATAATTGAAATGCAAACACACACCAAAAAAAAAAATCCTTAATGATTAATATTTTTTCCTCAATATCAGTCATGCATCTTAATACACACCTTTTTGAGAGCGTCATTTGCTTCAAGGGGACTCAAAACACCACCTATGTTGCCAAGGACTTATTCTTCCCGCACAAGACTAGATGGGTGTCACCATTCCGACACAAGACTAGATGGGTGTCACCACAGCCATGGCGTCCAATCTCACGTGACGCAATAATCCAATATGACAACAAACATCTGATATCTGAGACGTTCATACCACAAAGAATTTGAACAAAAGCTGAGCAATGTGACAACAAAGAGCAGGACTTATTGCTCCGGAAGAAAGAGAAGAAAACATGTTACATCTACCTCCCTTCCTATTCCTTCCATCCCCTAAGCCTAGTTTCCTCAGACCCAGGGGAGGGAGGACATAGCCACCCAAAGAACAAAAGTTGCCTCGTTGTCCCTCTGGGCCCGATAACGTGAGGCCGTTTACGGAAATGAGACCATTATGTCATGGGGCGTCGTTTTTGTCGTGGTAAATAAAATACTTGTATGTACTAACTTTCCTAATTTCTGCTAATGTACTTGTAGAGACTTTTTGTGTCTGTGTTCATCATCATTATTGACGTGAAAACCTCCTAAAAGGCCAAATACATTTTTCATTTGAACTCTTGTTAATTCTCGCGAAAAATGATGTTATAAAATAGAAGAAAAAAAAAGATTTTATATAAATTCAGAAGGTAGCTAACTTCATATGGCAACACAGGTAGGATGTCCCCATCATTACCTCGGGAACAACGTATAATAAACAGCGACGCTTCCCAATTTTCTTTCCTTATTCTCCTATTACTGTAGTGGCTTCATTGGCAGCCTTGTCAGGTTTCCCTCAACCAACGCTCTGCACTCTCCCCCCCCCACCCCCTCCCACTCTTCCCCTCTCCCTCTTCCCCTCCCACTCTTCCCCTCCCACTCTTCCCCTCACCCTCTTCCCCTTCCTCCCACTTCCCCTCTTCTTCCATCCCTCTCCTCTGCCCTCCATCCCTCGTTCCTCCACTCAAAGAAGGCCATCGTTGTCCCTCGGGCTTCCCTTAGCAGCCTCTTCTCATTATTAGATACTAGTCTCTTGCCTTCCGGGTCAGTAGGATGTCTTCAATAGGGTAACAAACGTCTTCTCCAATTCAGTGTTGTCGCAAAGGAAAAATGTTGTTGCTGATATCAATGGGATTTCCTGAAATTCTTGAAAATGTTTGATTATGTAAGGTTGAAGGAAAATATATCTTGATTTTTATATGTTGTAGCTTTGTGTGTGTGTCTTCGTGTGTGTGTGTGTCTGTGTGTGTGGGTTTTTTGTTGTGTTGTATGAGAATTGTATTGCATTGCGATATGATGTTATGTGATGTGATGCGATGCGATGCGGTGCGATGCGTAGGACCATACAACATGACATATTGTTATATACACAAGGAATGAGGGTTACTGTGATAGCCTTTCCTGAAACCCTCTTAACACGTTTCACTACCTTGGCCATTATGTTATCCGAGAGGACCCTGGCAACATTTTTCATCTGGGTAAACTGATTCCTGCGAGCGCGTCTCTGGAGACTTGAAGAGCTACCGTCATCCGCCTCGCACCCTTGGGACGCGGAGGCACAGGGTGTTGGTTTACGTCTCTCTCTCTCTCTCTCTCTCTCTCTCTCTCTCTCTCTCTTCTCTCTCTCTCTCTCTCTCTCTCTCTTCTCCTCTCTCTCTCTCCTCTCTCTCTCTCTCCTCTCTCTTTCTCTCTCTCTCTCCTCTCTCTCTCCTCTCTCTCTCTCCTCTCCTCCTTTTCTCCTCTCTCTCTCCTCTCTCCTCCCTCCTTCTCCCTCTCTCTCTCTTCTCTCTCTCTCTCTCCTCTCTCTCTCTCTCTCTCTCTCTCTCTCTCTCTCTCTCTCTCTCTCCTCTCTCTCTCTCTCTCTCCTCTCTCTCTCTCTCTCTTCTCTCTCTCCTCTCTCTCTCTCTCTCTCTCTCTCCTCCTTCCCCCTCTCTTCTCTCTCTCTCTCTCTCTCTCTCTCTCCCTCTCCTCTGTTATCCCTGACCATTAGACAAAGTCGGGGAAAAGCTTTGAGACCCTCTTCCTTCCTTCCCTCCCTTCCTCCTCTTGCCCTCCTCTCGATCATTGAATTACTCTGCCTGGAAAACCAGTAGACAAAAATGACTCGCTGTCTACAGCTTCTAACCTTCTGCTCCTTGGACCGTCTCATCTCCGGAGCAACAAAATTGTGGTTTTAGCCCATATTTCGTGATCGCATAGTCGCTTGTTTGGTTTAGCCGTAATGTGTCTGTCTGGACAACTCTTATGTTGGGAGAACAGAACGTGATTACGGTTTTGCAAAAGGTGCCTAAATAAGTAGTGCATGACAGATGAGGGATGGTTGCTGTGGGAATAGGTTAGGAGTATGAGACAAGTTGGAGTGTGGAGAAGGAGAAGTGGAGGAAGAGAGAGAGAAAGAAGTGTTAGAGTGAGAAGGAGAATAAGGTTAGTCAGATGAGAGCGAGAGGGATGTGAGCGGAAGAGACGAGATGATGAGAAAGTGTGAGGGAGAAGGGGAGAGAGGAGGAAGAGAGAGAGAGAGGAGAGGAGGAGAGAGAGAGAGAGAGAGAGCAAGAAGAGAGAGGAGAGAGAGAGAGAAGAGAGAAAGTGAGCAGACGGAGAGAGTAAGAGAGAGTTTGGAGGGAAGGAGATAGAGGAGATGATATCTATGTTTTAAAGTGCTCTCCAGAGTTTTATCCATTTGAAGAGGAAAAAATAACTGTGCACTTCACTTCTCTGGCATTAAGAAAATTTCGCTGGGAGGATCTCATCTCATGGGATTTCTCCATTAACATACCTCATCCAGGAAATTCTTTCACTTAATTCAGGTCGAATACCCTCGCTGCGAACCTTTCATTCCATCACAGTCGCGATATTAGATTTCTCTGGCCAATAAGCGGCCTCACCTTCTTGAACCACTCTGCACCTGCCACTCATGTAGCAAATAATATTATTCATTATATATGTCATTGCTCTTCAAATGTATTATCCTGGAGTTATATCTTTGTTTCATACAGCTCAGCCAAAAAATGTTGATGCAGGTAAGAAGTAACTTTTGTATTTATTTAAGACTTAATTTCATTTTTTTCTTTCAGTGTTGTATGAATTGTATATTTGCATTATTCAATTATGCGTTTCTCTCTCTCTCTCTCTCTCTCTCTCTCTCTCTCTCTCTCTCTCTCTCTCTCTCTCTCTCTCTCTCTCTCTCTCTCTCCTCCTCTCTCTCTCTCTCTCTCTCTCTCTCTCTCTCTCTTCTCTCTCTCTCTTCTCTCTCTCTCTCTCTCTCTCTCTCTCTCTCTCTCTCTCTCTCTCTCTCTCTCTCTCTCTCTCTCTCTCTCTCTCTCTCTCTCTTCTCTCTCTCTCTCTCTCTCTCTCTCTCTCTCTCGAATTTTATCTTATGATGTATTTTATTGGAAATGTAAAGAATAACCACTATTTCAGTGGAAATAATATAATTTGAATTTGAAATAATTTGAATTTGAACTCTATCTCTCTCCTCTCTCCTCTCTCCACTTTAGTTTCCATTATCGTAGCCTTCACTTTTTTTTTACTAGTGTCTAACATCAAGGAAAATGGAAAAAGTCTTCGTGATTAAAAT
>JACEEZ010021245.1:2500-15000 GCA_016584305.1 Chionoecetes opilio | reverse complement strand
CTCTTGTGTATTTTTCCCTGAGTGTTCTGCCGCTCTTCTCTTGTAAGGTTTTTTTTTTCAGTAGTGCAGTTACTTTGTTGTTGGGTTCTCTTTCCATTTCTGTTTCAATTATGTGTGTGTGTGTGTGTGTGTGTGTGTGTGTGTGTGGTGTGTGTGTGTGTGTGTGTGTGTGTGCGTGTGTGTGTGTGTGTTGTGTGTTGTGTGTGTGTGTGTGTGTGTGTGTGTATGTGTGTGTGTGTGCGTGCGTGCGTGTGTGTGTGCATTTAATCATATATATATTGTTGTGAAGCTGTGGGTCTTTCTGCATGGTAAAAATAATTTCTTATGTTCCAGTAATATGTAACATTTCTTATATTAGTCATTGTGATCAATAACTGCATTATTTAATTAAGGTAATTTCTGATCTACATTATTTGTTGTTCAAACGTGTTACTCCTAAAACGTGAGACTAGTCCAGTTTTCCCTAACACATATGGGATAGATAGTCCTTAGTCAAAGGTAAATATTCCATCATAAGAGCAAAGATTTGAGTCTTAAGTCACAAGCGCAGGACTTATGAATGATACTCTGACGTCTTTTGCAGTGTGCTCTTATGGCCTAATTAGGTGATTTAGCACAACCTCTCATTAGTGATAGGAGAGGAGACAAAAGTAGCTCACGAAGTCGGGACTTATTAGATGCCGCTGTTGTAATCGACACACGAGCAGATGTAAGATAATGGAGTGTTGCGGCTCGGGCAAGGGCGTCCGGCGCTCGCAGGACCCGCTCACTGGAGGTCATGGAGGGCGGTGCAAGCCTCATATCGTCCCCCTCATAAAAAAAAACTGCCTAAGTCATTTGTAGCAATTTCAGTTTTTTTGCCTTAATCAACTCTTCATCCTGTGGCGCATCTATTGGTATAGTCGCCAATGTCATTTGTAGGGTGTGAGTGGTCTAAAATATAAAAGGATAAACAATGCATTGATATCAAAATTTAAAAAAGGAATTTTTTATTTTTTATTTCCCGAAAAGTTGAAAAAAATACCTAGGCAGTTTCTTTATGAGTGTGACGATATGCTGTGGCCGTGCATGTGTGGTAATGATGAAAATAGGGATAAAATTATAATTATATGATCATGATCATATTGATAATTAAGATAATAGTAATGGTATCAGTAACAGCTATTATGGTAATGATAGCGATGGAAGAAGCAATACTGATAAGAATAGTAAATAATGTAATTTTATGTAGGTAATGATAGTGATGGTAATGATAATGAATCAAATAATGATAATAATGGTGGTTATAATATAATATTTAACGTTACAATAATGATGAAAAATAAGAGTATTGACTTTGTGATAACAGGCAATTTATAACATGGTTCTTTCTATAGTCTTGTCTTAAAAATACAGAAAAAATGCAAGATGATAGATGACGGCAAACCTCTACTACAGAAAACAAGTTTCACCTAAAACAAAATAAAAGTAGGCAATATTTATGATATGTAGTCAAAATTAGATGAATAATTACACTTAAATCACCATCACCGCTGCCAATAATGAAATGATTAATTATGGTACTAAAAAACGCTGATCATAATTTTTTCAAATCGTAACCCTCCATTTAATATCGCTCCAAACACGAAAATATGACGCTTATGAAAACAGGCCGAAGCCGGCAATGAATTATTTTGAATCCAGAAAGCATAAAATCGCCTAAATTACCGCAATTTTTTGCCATATGAGATAAAACATATCCTCAATTAGGCATCAGCTTTCACGGAGGTAAGACCTAACATTCCTCCTTACCTTGTGTCCGTCAGTTAAATAAATGAAATATTAAATTTTTGTGTGTCTTATCTATTTTTATTTTGCCTTATTTATGTTTTTTGGGTAAATTTCCACAAATGCGAACACCGACCCACGCCGCGTACTGTTCCGACCCGCTGTGACATGGTGACACCAGAGTTTTCCATGATAATTTTCGACTGTAACCACTGGATATTAAACAAAACTCGTATTAAACCTAACTAATCCTAACCTAACCCAACCTAAGAATACTTAACTATAGCAACTTTTTACTGTTCCTAACTAAGAAATTTTTATCTAGGTAACGAGTGATTTCCGACGCAAAATCAAAATAGCAGTGTCCTGTATATGCAGAAGGCACCTCGTATAACTCATAGGTTACCTTCGTATTGAGAGTGGCGTTTTTCTGGAATAATACTGTAAATTTTAGCTCTGGACCAAAAACTCATGCATGATAATGAGGAAGCGAGGATTGCTTGATGTTATCTCAATTTACATCATTTGGAAGGCGTGCACTGATAGAGAAAGAAAGAATATGAGTAGCGAAAGAAAAATGTTAAAAAAAAATGGCAACCTCCACTGTGAAAATATCTTATGATGAATCGAGGAACACAATTTTCATAATACCATTTTTTCCTGAACATTTTCCTATATTCGCACTACGGCACACCTTCCCTAACATTTCTGAAGTCAAGTCCCTCAAGAATACCCAAGAATACCCTCAAGAATACCTTCAAAATATTCAAGAATACCCTCCAGAATACCCTCAAGAATACCATCAAGAATACCCTCAAGAATTCTCCCAAGAATAGCCTCAAGAATATCCTCAAGAATACTCCAGAATACCCTCCAGAATACCCTCAAGAATACTCCAGAATACCCTCCAGAATACCCTCAAGAATACCATCAAAAATACCCTCAAGAATACCCTCAAGAATACGATCAAGAATACCATCAAGAATACCCTCAAGAATACCATCAAGAATACCCTCAAGAATACTCAAGAACGCCTTCCTCCCCGCCGCGGCTCAGGGACGCGCCTTGTCTCCCGAACAATGGCACGGAGGCGCTTGGACATAATGATACGTCGTCACGCTGATCAGGTTTCTTCTCAGCCGCGACTCAATGTATCGACGTGAAGCCAGGAAGCCCAGGTGGTGGTCTTCACATTGCGTCTCTGTGTTCCCGAAGCCATGCGATAATGATGATTGTGGTGCTTGCGTTGATGGGAGGAAGGATACAAAGAAGGTGGAGGCAGCGGCATTGTATAGCTGTAATATGTTCCTGTATCTATCTTCTATTTTTTTACATCACAAAGGACTGGCCAAGGGCATAAAAAAGAAGTAACAAAGAGCCCGCTTGATTGCCAGTCCCTATAAAGAAGACAGTAAGATAATATAAAGAATAAGAGGATATATAGTATAGGGGCTGGGCCTATTTATTTCGGGAGGTGTCTTGTTACTCCTCTCTTGAACATAATAATCTACCTGTTTCCCTCTCCCACCGTAGATTTATCTTTCTATATCGACATCAATCTCTTTATGTACACTTGTGCAAATTATACATTCTCCAGAGCAGTCTTGCCCATTTTAAAAGGAACTTACACTACTGCGCTACACATATACAAACATATCGGTGAATTCTATTTATTTAAACTACAAGGCGTTGCTAAAACTGGTTGACTGAATTGTTTGGGCTTCACGTGATGGAATTGATTGAGTTCATATTTAATCATACAAAGAGAACGCCGCTTGTTTATACTTGTTTCCATATGTACGTACCTTGTCAATCTAAAAGTTAATCAAGGTGTACGTTCATCACAAAACGTTGATCAATTCAGCTAACTAAGAATAAAAAGCTTGTCACTATTCTAATCATTTATCATCACCACCCACCCATCTTTTCCCCCTCGTCATCACCAACATTACCATCATCACTTGTCATCACCCACCTACCTGAGCACCACCCTTCACCCGTCATCCTTTCCCCCACCATCATCACCCATCACTGCCATGAACATCCATCACAGTTCACATCGGCAGCGCACCAAAATTAACAAGTATGAAGGTATAGTCAAAATGAAGGGCCGGCCCTCTCTTATAGTGGTAGTAGAAATTAAAGAGGATGATAACATTATATGAAATTGTCAATAATGATAACAATAATGATAATGGTAATAATAACAACAATAATAATGAAGATAATTACGATGATAATGATAATAGTGATAATTATGATGATGGTGTGATGATAATGATAAAACAATAGTAATAACCACGTTTTTTGTTTGTTTGTTTGGCCTGCTTCTGATGCCAAAAGAGTGCAGGAAGGAAGTCCAACCCTGCCCGCCTGACCTCGTTAACTAGTTGAAAAACATGTAATTGCTATTAATATTTTTTTTACAATATCTTTTTATCTCATATTTTTGCGAGTTTTTCATTACTTTTTTCGAGTGGCAAGAGAGAGAGAGAGAGAGAGAGAGAGAGAGAGAGAGAGAGAGAGAGAGAGAGAGAGAGAGAGAGAGAGAGAGAGAGAGAGAGAGAGAGAGAGAGAGAGAGAGAGAGAGAGAGAGAGAGAGAGAGAGAGAGAGAGAGAGAGAGAGAGAGAGAGAGAGAGAGAGAGAGAGAGAGAGAGAGAGAGAGAGAGAGAGATGAAAAAATCAAGGAAGGAAAAATGACCTGTACCCTTTTCCATCTGACAGCCTTCAATCCTGGACATATAAATCCCATTTTTCCTTATAATCTCGATACAATATGTATAAATTTCTCAACCAGAATAATGGCCTACGTAACCTTGACTCAGTGACATTTATTTTTTATACAGCGGGGAGCATAAATTACAAAAGTGTTTCCACATCATAAAAGTGACATTATTCTTTCCAGAATGGAGAAAACTGGAAGATTTAAGGCTTGTAGCTAATGACCTTGCCCTTGCGTGGGACTTGTGTGTAATTCTTATCGTTTTGAAAAGGTATGGAAGGGTTTACAGGAACTACCACGTATAGGTCTCGCGGCCTCTTGTAGCTTCTTATTTTTTATGTTCTTATGTTTGCTGTGTGGGAGAGGCGGTGAAACATGTATCATACTGGGGATTGATTTTGTAGATGCTGAGGTAAACAGGTTGATGGTTGTGTGTATACCGGGAGGCGAACAGGAGTAAAAAGGACAATAATTTAGACAGGATCGGAAATGAAAAAAAAAATAATATTGGTGGTGTGTGTCTGTGAGAGAGAGAGAGAGAGAGAGAGAGAGAGAGAGAGAGAGAGAGAGAGAGAGAGAGAGAGAGAGAGAGAGAGAGAGAGAGAGAGAGAGAGAGAGAGAGAGAGAGAGAGAGAGAGAGAGAGAGAGAGAGAGAGAGAGAATAAACATAGTGCGAGTATTTCAAACCCTAGCATAATTATTGGAGTTGTTTTCATGTCATAATTTAATTTTGCCTCCAGAACCGTGTAAAACAAATTTCTCTTAAAATAGATTAGAAAATAAACAGGAAATAAGGCGAAACATGTATCTCCTAAACCTAACATGGTATTCGCAAAGTTAACGCTGAAAAGTGGAAAAAGTCAAGTAATATTTTTTCGTTGGTAAAACTCGAGACTGTGACTTTCTTTTATACTCGGGTTACAAATGTTATATCGGGTCTAAAAATGACTAAAATACGATCATACGAATCGATGATCGATATACGAACACTTTAACCTCGTGTCTTTTTTACGGAAAGCAAAATTTCCTCAATATCGAGCTACCCAATGATTTAGTAAAAGCTGTTGAAAATTTCAACGTGTCCTTAAATTTCCTTTATTATTTTATGATAAATGTAGTGCAATTCGGTGGCTTAATCAAGAGTGAAGCATATTTCACATCTTAACATTTTATCACAGAACACAAAATTTACTGGAGCATTGCCGCCGCAGAGACTCACAATTCGCGTTGTGAACAGTAATACAAATGTGAACATTTAATTTGTAGCAAAATCACAGTTGGGGGAGAAAGTAAATTCCAGGAGGCGCCTTCCCCCAGGCATTGGGTTGAGGCACGCAGGTCAGCCCCGCGAGTAATAACCCTTATAGTCTATTTTTTTTTACGAGATGAACATTTCATTCTATCATAAGGTCTCATGCTTAAAATTATGCCTGTTTACCTGATAATATGGTTAACTATGATAAAATACACATGAAATTTAGAACAAGCATAGTATTCCCTTCTCCTGGCATCAAATATCAGTCAGTAAGCAGCAAGGGGTCAGGATTTATCACCTCGTTAATAAAAATAGACTATAGGTGTGGCGGCTCGACCTACCTGTCCGCTGCCCATCCTCTCTCTCAGGGCACTAAATCGCAGACCATCGACCTGCTGCGGCAAGGCTAAGACCTCCTCCTTTCTCTCTTCTACACAGGAAGAAAAAAATTATCATCCTGACGTGATTTTTTTTCGAACTTTCTCTCACGGCCTCAGATCGTAGAAAGCTGCAAATCTTTTAGGAATAAGTTATTCATGCATTTGTACATGAGCTGTTCACGTGGAATACATAGGGCTAAAATAAAAATAAAAATTGTGGAAGTCCTCACTGCCTAAGGACTCTCGCAGGAATCATATCAGCCATGCATGTGAATTTGTCAGTCTTATGGGTGATGTCTATGGAAGAATCAACCTTTTCTCAAAAAATCATAAATCTATCCTTGTATCAAATAGTCTGAGGGGAATAACAACAGCCGTGAATCCCCGGCCATTATGCACATAACCTCGCTTTTGAGCCCACAATATTAGGGACACTTGTCTGCCGACCTTCCTTTCACCTGTATTCCCCCCACCAACACCCCTCCTTTTGTATCGTAGTAGAGCCAGTAGTGTTGGGGGGGGGGGGGGGGGGGGCTGTCAGTTATGTAGCCATCACCCTCCTCCCTCCTCGTCGTCACTATTCCCGTAGGTGTCAACGGCCCTTGCCCCTCATAGGTCCCTGAGGCGCCTCCTTGTCTCTTCTATTATATATATACACACACACACATGAACGTTTTTCCCATTGTTGTCGTTTTTTCATAGTTCAAAAATATCCCTTTGGCTGAGGAGTTTTTCCGCGCCTCCCTTTATGGCCCCGCGGCGGCCGTAACCGCCCGACGCCGCACGCAACCAAAACCAAACCAGGAAATTATTGACGATGGTGTTGTCAAAGCTTATTCACAACCCCTTTGCTATCGCTAACACCACTTAAGACGATATTCCTGATGACTTATAGAAGATACCTTAAAAGAAATGCTTAAAAAACAAACCAAAAAATGCTTAACCATAATAAACAATATTGGGTGTATAAACCAAGGGTGCCTTGGGTGTTCCTCAGAGTTCTATAGTGGCAAAGCTATAAGAAAAAAGATAGTAAGTCTCTTGCATCCACAGATTCAGTCATATAAGAATTTTCTTTTGTACATGCCTCCAAACTTTATTCTAATCACTGCAGCCATTTCTGAAATAAGAATATAATCAGCTAATCACTGCAGGTCGATGTTTCTGAACCACTATGCACGAGAAGATAGAGCGACACAACAATGCTGATTTCCTCCATTTCTTTCTTTCTATTTCTTTCTTTCTATAGTGAGTGGGAAGAAACGGCATAAATAGGACACAACAACCATGAACGTACATCGTGGCGTAGAATTTGTTTTCATTCAATACGCCATGTCATTTGGAATCAATTTAAGAAACTAGATTATTAATGCCCTTTTTACTATCAACGATGTAGTGCATTTGAGTTTTTCTTCTCTCTTCTTGGTGAAGGGATACTATAAAACACATGAAGAGGATCAGTAGCGGCAAGGACCCCCTCAGGAGCAGTAATAGTCAGTCGTAAATAGCGGGAACTAGCTTGTTTGAGCACGTAATGTCGATAGCAATGCCGGGCCGTTGATAGTTCTCCATCGGGTCCTCCGTCTTTTACATTATTTTTATTATTAATCACAGTATGTCGAGGCCCAACGGAGTACCATGGGTGTTGACGCATGGCTGGCTAGAGGGGTGTGAGGTCTTGATAAAGGAAGTTATTTGATGGTAGGTGTAATTGGGTTTCTGCCTTTAGAAATGTTTTTTGTCTTAAATATTTTTTCTTTTTCTGATTCATGTTTGTAACAATTTTGCTCACGCGCGTGTGGTGGGTTTTAATTTCTTTTCAACTTTGGTTAATTGGTGGTTCCCTTTTTATATATATTTTCTTTGCGCGTTTGATGCCGAAGTTTTGCTTTTTATTGCTTCTTTTTAAAGAAATATTGGAGATTCCGCTTCAATCCATCGTGAATGCTGAGATTATGAAGCTTTTTCCTTCCTTGCAATCCCGAGATCGGCGATGCTTTTGGCCCGCAACGCTTTCAACACAGGTGACTTTTTCATTTTTGTATATTTTTCTTGGTCCTGCAATTCATGTGCATCGCCAATATGTGTTAGTTTTGTATATAATTTAGCGTTGCAGTATATTTTATTTACATGTTGTGAGTCGAGGTCAGTGTTTCTTGAATTCTAATAGTTTTTAATTGAAGGTTCTATCATTATTAATTTTCGTTTGTGTTGCTCTGCGGTGTTGATGGGGTTAACAAGAGCTTAAGAACGTAACTCACGTAATTATCTTCTTCAATAGTTCATTATCCAAGGATGTTGAAGTTAATGAGAGACAGAATGGTGTAAATGAGTCTTAATTTTCATGGCGTTGTATATAAATTTTCCTTCCTTGTTATCTTTCCGTAACCTGCATCGTCTTGCATGGTTCGTTTTTCATGTGACGGTGGGCTTGTAAGAATAAAATTAATCTCCGTGAATATATCTATTTTTATAATTCACTTTTTTTTACATCTGGGTTATTTTTGCGCTAAGTTGGTTAATCATGTTTTTAATAAAAGTTTTTTGCACATGAGTGAAAACTTCGTGCATAAAGGAAATTTCCATCGTGCGTATTAAAAAAAAAAACCTCGAGAGTACCAAGTTCCCCCTTGCGAGGTAGGTACGCGAGATTCAGTTAGTTAAAGAAAAAGGAAAATATATTGTGTCGTCTGTTGTTCTCTCTTCAAGAATGAGACACTGAACGGTAGCAGCCAAAATAAGGCCACGAATGTGTACCTTATTACAGGGCAAAAGGAAAGGAAGATTTTGGACATAGTAGGTAATCGTACAACTGACAACAATTATCATTAAGTGAACATTGAATAGTCTTTTGGCGTAAAAAAATATCCATAGAGAAGGTAATTGTTAACCCACGACAAAAAAAGGTTGAAATAAAAGTTTAAATGGGTGGTAGAAGAGCCTTGAAAAAAGATAATGTATACGATATAGTATTTTGTTGTGGGGAGAGGGACAGATATCGAAAACCCCCTCTTGGGCTGCTCATATGTTTTATTCAAGCCATCGTATATTATCAATTAATATATACAGACGCCTAATTGCCTTCCGATCCTCGTAAGATCACCACCTTACGATATTTTTTCCAACCCATCATTTCTTCTTGACAATCTCCTTCCAATCTCTTTCCCCCTCCCATAAACCAGCCTCTATCTCCTCCCCATTCAGCTCCTATCTCCCCTATATTACATCCCCTATCTCCTCCCCATTCAGCTCCTATCTCCCCTACATTACATCCCCTATCTCCTCCCCATTCAGCTCCTGTCTCCCCTACATTACATCCCCTATCTCCTCCCCATTCAGCTCCTATCTCCCCAACATTACATCCCCTATCCACACCCCCATTCCGCGCTTAGCTCCTCATGATTCCTCGCTTCAGAGTTGTCGAGAGAGTGCTGCCTCATGATAGTTAATTAATGTCAAAGTAATTATGCTAATGGATCACGCATTACCGCTAAATGGAGACACATTAGCGAGCGTGTACCAAAAAGGCCTCCGACACGACCATGACTGTGTGTGAGTGGCGTGTCACCATTTGTGTGTGTTTAGGAGAGAGAGAGAGAGAGAGAGAGAGAGAGAGAGGAGAGAGAAAGAGAGAGAGAGAGAGAGAGAGAGAGAGAGAGAGAGAGAGAGAGAGAGTATTTATTCCCTAAAGCTTCGTGCTCATCTCTGCTTCCAACGTGATGTAGACATTTGTTATATCATTACTCCCGTTAACTATATATATATATATATATATATATATATATATATATGCATAATAGAGTATCAGACATGGACACCTCCTCTACATCAGCATATAAATCATCATCATCACCATTAATATCATCCTCATCATCAATGTATTACCACCTAAATTTGTGGTTGAAGTCACGAAATCGAGTTTTCCAAGAAATGTTCAGTCAGTAAACATTGAGTCAGGTTAAAGTCCTGGTGCGCCTTCATATTCTTGTAATTTTGTAATCACTACAGTGAAAGAGTTATGCAGGTGTACCTTTCTATCGCTTACAAATCTTAGCAAATTGTCATATATATATTTTCGTTTCATTACAACACACCGAGAAGCTACCACTTTTTTTCCTTACATTAATAAAAATGTTATAGTACATGATATGGAGCCTTGCCTGATAAAGTTTGTAAAAAATTATAGCATACCTGACAGAGATAAAAACTAATACATTTTTTTTTTAGCAGGATAAAGGTCTGTCTCCTGCCCACAAAGTATTGTTATTCGTGACTGACATATGAACTCAACAATATGAACGACAATATGAACATCAGTGACTCAATGTCTGACAGGGTATCGCAAATGTCATTGTGACGTACAGACGTGTATATTTTCAAACTTCTGGGAACGGATAGTGAAGATGAGAGAAAGAGTGAACGTTTTTTTTAACACACCCAAAATTATCAACATCAATGCATGTGTGTGTGAGAGACAATGGCTCAAATGGGAAACTTAAGTTAATTAATGAGGGAGTACATATCGAAGGGGGAAAATAAGATGATGGAATATGTTGAGTTGGAATATAGTGGACGTAGTTTACTTGGATGGAAATGGAACATCGACATCCAATGTTGACAAATATCGAAAAGCTATTGGTCAGCTTCAAGCAGTGAGTGGAGGTAGTGGTGGTGGTGGGGGTTGAGGTGATGGTTTTGGTGGTGGAGATGGTGGTGGTGGTGGTGGTGGAGGACATCTGGGAAAGGCTCGGCAGCGACTGTGGTTGGTCATGGTGGTGGATATAGAAGATAAGAAGATAAGAAGGATATAAGAAGCGGGTAAGGATAGGATGATCGAGGCAGACGAAGTGTATAGAAAAAGCGAGAGAGTATATAAGAAGAAAGGACATGATGAATGCTGGAATATTTTACCATTAGAAAAGAAAGTTAAAAGAAAAATTAATGTCAGGACTGAGGGGATTGATGAAGTAAGAGTTTGTATTGCATTGAAAGGCTTGAGAGATTATGCGGAATAGGGAACAGTGAACCCTATATACGGGAAGTAATGGCTAATGAAGATGGAAAGTAGTCGACGAAGAGCCACCGAGCACACACATGACCAAACACACACACACACACACACACACAAACACACACACACACACACAACACACACACACACCACACACCACACACACACACACCCCACACACACACACACACACCCCAAAAAACCCCCCACACCCCCCAAACAACACCACCCCCACACACACACCCCAACACACCCACCACAAAACCCCCAAAAACGCCCAAACCACACCTTAATGGGCAAATGGTCACCTTTTTTTCCCTTCTTTGCGAAAGTCAAAGCACTATTTCGTATTCTGCCCACATTTCGTGAAGATATTTTCATTATTTATATTTCAGAAAGCTCTAATTACCTTCAACCTTTTACTTCCAGGCTTTGGATCTCTGTCTGTTTATTTGTCTGTTTTGTTTGCCTGTCTCTCAATGTATGGACGTATATATGTCTATGTGTCTTTTATATTTGCCCCGTTTGTTCTATCGAAGTCTGTATGTGTTTTTAACCTAAATTCTTGAATTAACAAAGATTTATAAACACAAGATATAATGCAAATTTTCCCCAAATTTGGGGCCCCCCCCCAATTTTTTAATTTCAAAAAAATTTGTCCCCTGTCCCGGAAGGGCTGTATTTTTTGTTGTATGTCTGTTGTTCCCTTTGTTTTAAAATTTTTTCCCCCCCCAAAAAAGGCGGGGTTTGGCCCGGGGAGGCGGTCCGGCTTTAGAACCAGAAAACTGTCTGCTTTAAAAAGGGGAGGTTCCCTTTTGAGACGAAAAAACCCCTGCTTTGAAAAACGCCTTTTGGACAAGACCTGTCTCTTTAAGACGGGACTCTGTTGTTTAGAAAGGCCCGTCTGCTTTTTGAGAACCTCTTTTTGGGGGGAAAAAACTTGTCTCTTTAGAGACAGAAAGGGGTTTTGGCCTTTTTCGCTTTAAGAAATTTTTTCCTTTAGGACAAAAGTTCTTAAAAGGGCCTTCTGTTTAAGGAAAGAACCCGGGTTTTAGGGGGTTTTTTTGCTTTAGGGACAGAGACCTGTTCTTTTGAGACAGAGACCTGTTTTTAAAAAAACCCCCTTTGGGAAAAAAAAACCGTTGTTTGGGCAGAGACTCTGTCTCTTTAAAACTTTCTTTCCCCAAAACCCCCTTTTTTCCCCGTAACCCCACCCCCACCTCCTCCCCCCCCCTTTTTTTTTGTTTATTTTTTTCTCGCTTTTTTTTTTACTGTGCAAACGGGTCTAATATTTTCTCTTGGAATAAATTTTCCTTTTTACGAACTTTTTTTTTTATTCACTCCTGTGATTTCTCAAATAAAAA
>JACEEZ010021244.1:0-29807 GCA_016584305.1 Chionoecetes opilio | reverse complement strand
CGTATTTTGAAAATAGCCCCTAATTTACAATCTGTATCATCGATTCTCGTATACCGAATGCCGTAAAACAGGATTCCCTGTATATTCTTTACTTCACCACTCGTGAAAATTTTTTCGAAATCTGAGTTCCCGGTTTGATTTTTTCCCACGTTACCTTTTTTGGGGGTTATTTGTATCTGAGGGGGTGAGCTTCAGGGCCAAGGAGTTGCAATGTGACTCTGCCATCTACATCACCACAACTCGGTTTTTTTGAAGGAACAGAGAATGAAATGCATGCTGAGAAAAAAGAGAGAAGTAAATGCTCAGATAGGAAAGTTTGTGCAATTAAAAAAGGAAACCCAAACCTAAAAAGGCAAAAATTTTAAGAATGTATTCTCGGGGCCCCACTCACAGGACATAAAATCATTTGCTCTGAAAGGGAGAAAGATAAACCCTTTGGGGGAATGAAGAAATTTTTGATTTTTTTCAATTTTTTTTTTTGTAAATTTAGACTCCAAAAACCCCTTCATTTTTCCCACAAATTTTTTTTAAAATAATCCCAAAATAATTTACAGTAAGATAAAAAAATCTTTGCACAGATTTTATTAAATTTTTTTTTCCCCCATGTTTTCATTCCTTTGTTGAACTTTTGCCATTCAGTATTTTTACCTTATAGTTTATTTCTTTTCCAATTTTATGCATAAAATGACAATGAAAATAAATTAAGAAGTTTTTAACATTTTGAGGAAGCGAGGGCGAAGGGGTTAACACTGGGAGTGGTGACCTCGAGGTCCCCATTCGAGTCTCACTGGTGGCAAACTCTTTCTGCAATTGTTGAGGCGGTGGCTGAGAAGTTAGCGCCCTGGAAGTGGTAAGATTAAGGTCCCAAGTTTGAGCCCTGATGAGAGCAACTCTTTCTGCAATCCTTGAGCGGTTGGAAGACTATTTTACTGCTGCTCATCAACCCTACCCTCGGGCAGCATGAGCCACTGAGCATAGCAAATAAATGAAGCCTCTACAGTTTTAAGTCTCCATGAAAGGAAAGAATGTGATAAAAGCATTATATTCGTAGAATGACTTAATGGTTGGAAAGCCTGGAGTTAGCTGTAGGGAAAGTGTCACTTTTCAGCCCCACCCTTGATGCTGGGCTTCACCAGCTGGAAAAACAACATGGTCAATGGGGAGAAATAGAAGCGTTGTGCCTGGACTTTTAGAATCCCGCCTTTTGGATGTCTGCCAGCATTTTCTCGGTTCAGCATGCAGCCATCAAAGGGGTAATGGCCAGATGCCAGTCCATGTGAGGATCTTTGTATCTTCCTTCTGGTGCCATGTTGCTCAGTGTTAAACTCAGCAATGTGCTCAAAGAAATGAACCTTCCCCCCCGCAGGAAGGAAAGGAAAGGGTGTCAGATTTTAGGTGAGGAAAAGCATCATAGTTGACTGTTGTTTCTGTACTATTCTACGGGAACCATATTTGTAATGCTACAGGTCACAATACTGCGCCACTACTACTAAGAGCTTGACTGCAGGGGACTGCTATGACTATCTATCTGTTTCCACATACATCAGCATGCTTTACGAGTAAAGATATGTATGTCAGTATAAATAGTGCTGTGTGGCAAAAAAGATATAATTCCCAAAAGTTGCCTACCTAACTATCAGAGTAAGCATAGCAATTGCCCGTATGAGCCAAGTAGAGAAAATGTCAGCTTATTTGATAGTAATCATGGGATGATAGTAATCATGGGTAATTCTGGTCTATTGCCCAAAGGAAAGAGATTTTACATATTTCATGCACCCTAGGAAAGTGAAAAGCTGGGATAGAAACTCACTGGAGCCAACACACGAAGGATCTGCTGCAGGACTTTTTTGAGGTCCTCCACAGTAACACAACACCAGTGTGGTCACCCCCACGTCCACCTTTTGCCCTTACCTGTCCATCTTTCCCTGAGAACTTTGAAAAGTTGTAAAAGACATGTTTAGGGGTATACACCAATGGTGTCAAAATTTTCTCCCTTTTGATAAATTTCTGTGGTGCATTATACATACATTCTGTTTTCTTAATCTCGAGGATCCTGGAACTGTGGGATACTTCAAAGTAAAAATTACAGGCTGCCAAGGAGGTATGGGGAGCGCCCGGGTCAAGCGGGTTTTGTCTCGACGGAGACCTGGAAAAAACGAGGGGTCGTCTGCCAGGGGGCGGGGAAACCCGGGACCAGCACGGGGGCTCTTCCCCGCCGGGGTAGAACCCTCCTGAGGAGAGTAGTCAGGAGTCCCCTGGGGTTGCGAGGGTCATTTGAACGCAAATGACCTGCCCCCAACCGAGCCCTGAAGAAGCTCCTTTCCAAATCCCTTCCGGGGAGTGTATTCAAAACGCAGGGGGCGCCTCTTTGGGGAAGGATGGGCAGAGGGCTCTTTGGGCTGATATTTTGGGCGTTTTTCACGGTGGACCCCCCAACTGAGCAGCTTCACAACGGGTTACGGGCAGTGGATGCGATCCTCCATTACAAAACCGCACCCTCTTTGACGAAGTCAGAGAGGCTGTGCAAAGTTGAAGGGTGGAAAGGCAGCGGGTGTTTGTAAATCAGTGCGGAGTCCCAAAGCGGGGGTGAGGCCAGATCCGGGTTGCTGCGTCCTGATCCCGTTGGCAATAGGTACATTCCTCCTGAACTGGAAAAGGGGGTGGTCGTCCCTATCTGGAAAGGGAAAAGGGGGACCGTCAGGATGCAAAAATTTACCGCGGTATTAACGCTCAGGTACCAGGCAAGGTGGCTTGCCCATCTTTTTGCTGACAGGAATTGCATTTTTGGGTGAAGCTCAGAGACCTCAGCAGTGGGGGTTCCCACCGGGTAAGTCAACAACGGACCGTATCCTAGCGCTTCGTGTCTTGGTGGAACGCCGACGGGGGAGTTTCGACAGGGGATGCTTGAGCCTATGTGATTTAAAAAAAAGGGAAAAAAAAAAAAAAAAAAAAAAAAAAAAAAAAATTTTTTAAAAAAAAAAAAAACGGTTGTATTCTGGGATGAGGTGTGTAAGGTGGGGGCAGGTGACCCCGCTTCTTTTTTGCCGGGGTGAGGTAATCTTTTGACCTTTAACGGTGATGGCTGGGTTGGGGAAGGGAGCAAACTTTTTGGGGGCTTGGAAAAAAAGGTCTTTTTTCCTGGCTTCCAAGGGGACCAAGGGTCCAAGGTTTATTTTTGGAAGAAACCTTTTAAAATAGAGAAGCGTACATTCGTTCAAGTTGGTGGCGAGGACATTGAAAATCTTTGAAAGTTTTACATCCCTTTGGAGCGCAGTCCATAATGACGGGGGTCCGTAAAGAAGTCTTATGGCGGATTGGCAACCCCAGGGTTTTAGGACCGCTCAGGGGGGAGTTTTTGGCGTTGTGGGTCCCGTGCGGGAAGACAAGACCCGGGACTTAAAGGTTTGTGCCCCTTCTACTTAGGGGTTGGAGACAGGGCCAAATGGATTGAAGAGAAAATCAATGCCTTGGTAATAAGTGTTTCGCAAAATCAGGGGGTATCGCTGGGATGATTACGGGGAAAATCGCGATTGAAACGTGAGACTAAATCGGGGGCCATACCTGCTAGTCCGTCGCCCCAATTTGGCTTATGGATGGGGCCCGCTACCCTGAAATCGATCCTTCCCATCGGGTTGTACTGTAAGAGACAACCCGGGGTGGAGGGGGCCCAAAGGGGGGCGCCAAAAGGGTCGGGCGGGGGAAATTTGAGTTTCTTGCGAGAGTGTTTGGGTAGGGGAAAAGGAGCCTGCATGGGAAAACCGGGTGGGACCCGGGGGAGGGGGTTTCGTAGGGGGGGCGGGCGACGCGCCCCCCGAGATGCCCCAATGTTTGATTGTTTGATTGTTTAAAACTACTGGGGTATGCCTCGATTTGGGCCCACTGCCAGGGTTACCTTGCTCTTTCCCTGATAAAAAACGGGTGCAATCTAGAAACAAATAGTTTTTGTAGTGGTTTTTACTCTGAAAATCTTGGTTTTGTATTGTTTTGTTGAAATACAGAATGGTGAAATTGTTGAGATTATTTCACAAAGTTTATCTGTCTGGGGACAAACTTCGTTGTTTTTTTATTTGGATTTCACACAGAACCCCCTTCCCCCGATGCTGAAGCTTTTTTATTTCAACGTGAATGAGAGAAATGAAAACAAAAGTCCCTTGGACCTCCCACCTTCCCCTTGTCTCTCACCAGGGTCAAGATGATCTCCTCGGAGTGAACTTGGGAACTTCTGTCGTTGGCATGTAGTAGGATTTAAGTGGGGTTGGGGTCCCCACCCAGCCCTTTCCCCTCTGGGGAGGGGCAAAATTGGTCCCGCAGAAGACACTGGATAAGGGAACATATTTGGCAGAATGCCCGTGTCGTGCCTTCATTTTGGGAAAGAAAAAAAATCTTAAAGTGGGTATTTTAAAATGCAAAAAAACCCTTGCGTGCTCCCTGAGGTGAATTAAGAGTGAGATACGAAGGAATTTAGGAAGTTTGGGAAAGAATCTATACTGGATTCCCCCCCACACAAAAAATGATTTGTTTTTGGGGCTTGTCTAACCAAATTTTTTCGTTTTTTAGTTTTGTAATCCTGGTTATTTTTTTGCTAGAAAAATTATGAAAGATATTTTCACCCACCATGCAGTTGCTCGCGAGTTTTTTTTTGGAATTTCAGCTGTTTTCGAATTGAATATTGCCCCTAAAAACTTTTTCAATTTGTTCATTAGCAAAAACGTTGGGCTTGGGGACCCCAAAGTGTTGTTCAGGGGCATAAAAGGCGTTCCTCCGTAACAAAGAAGTAAAGGGTAGGTATAGAATAGAGTTTTTTCTAATAAAAAATGCATGCTCTATTTCTTTTTGAGAAAGATTTTTGGGCTTAACATTTTTTATTATTGGGTGACGGGGTTTACAAAAAATTTTGGGAAAGTACAATGGGATCAAAGAGAAAAGGTGATTGGACAGCAGGGGGTACTGCATAGTGAGAATTGCAAAAAAATACAAAGTAAGGAAATTTGGAGATCTTGGGGAAAAAAAGGGGGAGGGAAAGAAATTTTATGATGCTTTTTTATTTATTAATTTATACATATACTTTTTTTTTTATTTTGTTATAATTACTATTATTTTTTTTGTATGTGTTTTACTCGTACGACCTGGCCTACACCCATTTCCCGATCTTTTGGGGCCTTCGCTTTCCCGACTCGGGGGTGGGGAAATGACAGTGTTTATTTTAGAGAAAATCCCTTTTCATTTCCTCGTTTTGCGTCTTTCAGTCCTGAAGGAATCATGAAGGCGCAAAGTACCTGTAGGAAAAAAAATAATGGGGAAGAGGCAGTGCTCTTCGGGATGCAGGAAGAGGCCTGGGGAAGGGTGGGGGGAAAGGAGAAAGAAAGGAAGTGAAAGAGGGCGATGATAGGAATATAGAAGGAAGTAGAGCAGGACCTGGGGAGTGGGTGGGTGTGGTTAGCTGGAAAGGTAACCAATTTTCTTTGCCACCAAATTATCACCTATCAGTGCTAGTGTATAGAACTGGACGACTGGCAGCCATGCTGTGGTGGATGTGGCCAGGAGAGTGGATTAAATCCACTCCAAAAATTATCTAGATCAGCTTTGGACAGTAACCGATCCTAACTACCTGTAATGGGCTTTCCATAACCCAATGTATGAAACACGGTTGATGCCAGTAATTTTCATTGGTGGGTTACCCCTGCCAGTGACCATTAATGACCTATGACCCTGACCCATTAGTGACCCCTCAAAGCTGACCCAGATCACCTCATGAGGTAACCACTTCAGATCACTTGCAAAATCTACTGCAGGGTCTCAATATCATGAATGGCCACTTCCAGTGGTTTCCAGTGGTGGGTTACCCCCGCCAGTGATGCCCCAACATTGAAAAAACCCAGCTGACCTAGATCAATCAGCTCATGAGGTAAACACTTCAAATCACTCGCAAAATCTTAATGAACATAAAATAGGGTCCATGTAGCAAATCCTCTGGAGAAGATGTCTACGGATCTTTGACATATTGAGTCGGATTATTGACTGATGAATCCTGCATGGACAGAGCTGGGCAGTATTTAAATACATTTGTATTTAAATACGTATTTAAATACATTTGTGTATTTAGAAATGTATTTAGAAATACATTAGTTGTCATGTATTTAAATACAGTATTTGAATACATTTATGAGTATTTAAATACATTGTATTTAAATACTCATAATATAAAATGTAAATATTTTTTTATCAGTTAATTTGGCCATAAACCCGCCCGACTATCTGGCAACCCTGATGTTACAGTGAACCAGTGTTTCCACTTTCAAGGAAATTTTCTTAATTTTAGGAAATTTAGGCCTGAGAAGGAAATATCTAAGGAAACGCAAAATCTACGGAAATCGTAAGGAAATCCATTTTTTTCGGACACGGTTAAAATTTGTGTGTATTTAAAATGTATTTACAAATGTATTTAAATACAATTGATGTATTTAGTATTTAGTATTTAAATACATTTGTAAAATGTATTTAGTATTTAAATACATTTCTCCCATGTATTTAGTATTTAGTATTTAAATACATTCAATGTATTTAGTGCCCAGCTCTGTGCATGGAGCAGTGTATTCCCTTAATTTGCATAACCAATACAGAACTAAAGCTTTCAAAGGTACCTTATCTGATGGTGTTTCAAGAGATGAATTAACGTTTGATGTCCCTGCAATTGGCATACTAGTGGCTACGATACTGTTAAATGTAAAGGAAGTCTTGTCGAGTGGTCTTCGAAACGGGAGAATATCTCGCTCGTCTCCAGTAAACCTTCGTTGTTTCCTTCCCTGGCAGAAGTGTTGGACTCATTGGAATCTGGACGATTGTTTTAGTAGGTAAAATGCCAACTGTGGCATAAAATGTGTCTTTTCCATCCAGGGTCTCAATATTGGCATCATTGTTGTCCCAAACGGATCCAGTTGCCAGGTTTGGACTGCATTTAATGTGATCTGGATTATCACCATTATTGGACTGTACAGAATATGCAGACTCTGTTTCAAGTACCTGTTTTTGGCTTCACTGTAGCTAATTGAATAATCAGCTCGGTTCAGTATTTTCATTGAAATCTTGGATCCTGTCAACGACGCTAGGTCAAGGCCAAGAACAGTGTGCTTCCATGGTTTAACTGTACCCCGGGGGCATATTCCCGTCATTTGGAAGAGTATGTGGTCAAGGGATATCAACAGCCAATCACGGTTGTCACAACTCGTGACGTCACATTTATAAAGGGGTGGAGCTAACGTGAATCGTCGTGAAGGCGTGAACTTCTCTTACCACCCTTCAAATACCTCCGTTCACCGCTTCAATACCTCCCCTTTCACCCATTATAACCCCATGTTTTGTTTCACCCCTTCAATACCTCCCCCCTCACCCCCTTAAACTTTCCCCTTCATACCTCCCTTCACCCCTTCAGGTATTGTAGGGGTGAAACAAAGCATGAGGTTATGAGAGGTGAAAGAAAGTTTAAGGGGGTAAGAGGGGACGTATTGAAGGGATGAAACAAAGCATGAGGGGTGAGAGGGAAGGTATTGAAGGGGTGAAACAAAGCATGAGGTTATGAGGGGTGAAAGAAAGTTTAAGGGGGTAAGAGGGGACGTATTGAAGGGGTGAAACAAAGCATGATGTTATGAAGGGTGAAAGAAAGTTTAAGGGGGTGAGGGGGGAGGTATTGAAGGGGTGAAACAAAGCATGAGGTTGTGAGGAGGGGAAGGGGAGGTATTGAAGGGGTGAAGGGAGGTATTTGAAGGGTGATAAGGGAAGTTCACGCCTTCACGCGAGACCACCGCTTCACGGCGATTCACGTTAGCTCCACCCCTTTATGTGACGTCACGAGTTGTGATAACCGTGATTGGCTGTTGATATCCCTAGACAACATAAAGCACGTTTTCGCGGCCGCTCTGGCCCGGTCTGGACCAAGGATAGTGTACTATCCTTGGTCTGGACTGGGCTAGTCCCGGGCGGCCACTGTTTTTGCGAGGCGTTCTGCACCGCTCCAGCCCGGTCTACTCTAGTCCAACCCAGCGAGCAGGACCAGGTTGGACCAGTGTGGGGAGAACTGGCGCATGCGCACTACAGTCAGCGGGGAAGACGACCAGGAGCTTCTCGTGCTGCTGATAAGACATGAAACATGATGGCCGACCATAAGACTAAAGTAATTTCACGAAAAATTACAATATTCACTATTTGCTGAAACAACATCTTGGGAAATTAATGTACCGTCAACAGCACTATATGGCCACTGCACTAATGTCACCAGGCGCCTATATTACGAATTTTAGCCTCACTACAGACTTGTATGTGTCACTGAAGACATGTACCGTAGCTAGTGTTATGTAAATAATGTAAACTACGTACTGTGCACGTGATGTGAGCTGTAGTGATGCTAAAACTCGTAATATATGCCCCCCTGCGACATTAGTGCAGTGGCGACTAGATAGTGTTATTAACGGTAAATGAAATGAAATTTCTTCATTCATTTTTTCATAGTCACCCCTGCAACTTGACTTCCCATTGAGAAGTCAAGTAAATAAAACGCGCGCGTGTAAAAAAAATGTGTGCGTTTCTGCCGGAGGACGAATGGACGGGGCCAGTCTCGATGTATTTTAGCGAGCATCAGTCCAGCCTGGACTGGACTGGACCAGGGCGGTGAACGTCACGAAAACGAGCTTAATACTCTTCCAAATGACGGGAATATGCACCCCGGGGATGTTGTAAATTGCATCTGAAGCCATGGAAGTGACCTTGTGGTCTACAACCTCCTGTTGAGAATCATGGAAACTTGTAGGTGTTAAGCCATTAAGAAGAGTACGGAAAAATAGGCCCAAAGCTGCTGTGGGATGTTTGGGGCACTTTCTTTAGGCTGTGGGGACTTTTGCTGGTTTGGAGTCTTTGACTTTGGTAGTTGCATGATTTGCGGATATGAAGGGCAGCAAACTTCAACTTTTCATTCTCCTCATGTGTTAGTATTTTCTGTAACCGAGCTATTCCCTCATTTTATGTTAGGACAGAGCGCATATGAAGTTTCCCTTCCTTTTCCCTGCAAACTGAACCCTTATTTGCTCTCCAAAAGTGATCCTTGACTTTCCGCACAAAATTCTGGGCTTGGTATGGTGAAACTGTTTTCTCGTCACCCCCATGCTGGTGTACTCTGCTTTATACTTTTAAAGCAAAGATGAGACCAATAGACTTCCTATATACGTGGCAGGCTGTTGGTGGTGGGGGTGTTGCCTTGCCTTTTTACTTGTGGTGTGGAAAAAAAAGGTGTTCCTACTTCCCACTCATCATGACTGCGATTTTGACTGATAAGAAATGGTAGGATTGAAATAGGGATGGTGATGTTTTATCTGTTGAAGCTGAAGAATAATGGTGAAACCTAGAAAGCTTCTTATTAGAATAGGTACATAAGCCGGTAATAAGAAAGAAATTATTAAGAAACGAAGTACGAATGGAGAAGTTTGGTTAGGTCGGGTTGGGTTAGGTTATTATGTGTTCTTTCCTTCATCTATATTTTGTTTTTTGTAATTTTTTATTCCCGCATCAAACCTGCAAACAATACAGAGGCGTGTACGTGTGGCGGTAACACGCAGCAGGTGTGGTCGCTATGAGAGTGCCAACAGGGACTAACAGACCTTTTACGACTACATAGCCTACATGTCATACGTTCCTCGCCCGTCCAAAACCTCTATCTCTCCATGGTCAAATCCTTAGCACTCTAATAGACGTGGGAAGACTGCTCTCGCACGTTATGCATAGGCCATACCAACCTCACACACTCCTATCCATGTCACGCTCCTCCCCAACCCTCTGCACACCCTGTCAACTTGTCAAGTTCCTCTCACTGTCCAACATGTCCTAATATCCTGCCCCCATCTTACTCCTGCCTGTTCCAGTTCCTTCCCTCATTTGTCCTCCCTTTCCCGACCTCCCTGTCTTGCGGACATTCTCCCGGAATCCCCCTCCTTCTCCCTAAAAAAATTTTAAACCCTCTTCCTCCAACAAACCCACATCCTACATCTGATCTAACCATCCTGCTGTAACATCCGTTCTTTCCCCCTTCCCTATCGTTTCACTATTATTCTTTAACCCCTCCCCTTTATTTTTTTGCCATAGTGCCATATAACCTCTGATGTCTGGCACATTCACTTTTTAGGCATTAAATCAAATCAATCAACCCTCGCCCGTCACTCAGGGTAAGGGCTCACGGAAGGGGCAAAATACCACACACACACACACTACACCGCGCGAGGGTTTCAGGTTGATAACGTAAACTGGTCTCCCAGTCTGGGGGTAGGCGGTTCGAATCCTGCGCTCCCGGGATTTTCACTGACAATTCGGGCGGTTACTTTCTTCCCTCCTGTCACCCCATACCCTTGAGCAAGGGGATGGGGGTGTGTGTGGTGTGAGGTCCAGCATTGCCCAAAGATCGGTAATAATGAGCTCTAAGCTCGCACTGAGGGTGAAAATAGCGATCGCGAGCCAGCTCGCGTGGACAAGACCATGGGTGAATAACACACACCCTTCCCGCCACTCACACACACACACACGCACGTACACACGCACTTGCACACTGCACACCAACCTCCGTCTGAAATCCGGCCAATTTTTTCAGTATCAGGGAACACACACAAAAGCACTAATAGCTTGAATGCAGTGCTGGAGAGCCAAGAATCAGCCGAAGTATGTCTCCCATCCTGTAGTAGCGACCCGGTCTTGCATACTACTGTAGTGTGATGAGTAGATAGTCTTCGAGGATAGGGAGACGTTGGCGCCAGAACACGAGACAGGGGCAGGAGGAGGCAAGTTAAGAGGGTGGTCGCTGACGTGTTGCAGCCCTCAATGGGTAAGGGACGGGTGTGACTAGTATGCTTGTCATGCTTACAGTGTTCAAGGTGAGACAGAAGAGCTGCGTTGCAACTTACCCACACGACCAACTCTGTGCTATTATTTAATGATATCTTTCCCCTCCTTCCCTATTGTACCGCAAGGGGAGAACTTACCCTCACACTTGCCCGATAGCACCCGGTTAATAAGTGCACCATCACGTTATTCTTTACCTGTAATTGGTACCTCTTACCAAGGGCGTAGCCAGGAAAAAATAATTGGGGGGGGGGGGGCACCCCCCAATGATGGTTGAGAGGTGGGGGCGAGCGAAGCGAGCCTTATCAGCTGGGGGTCTGGGAGGCGCTGTAAGCCCCCCTGAGAATTTTTTTGAAGATATGACTTAATTGGGGGCATATTAATTGAGCCCTATGGGGGGTCATTTATTAGTTCTTTGCATGATATTCAATATAGTAAAATTGATGAAATTATACCATACACTCCTAAAGTAGATGTGTTGAATTGGGGGGGGGGGGCATGGCCCCATTGGCCCCCCCTCTGGCTACGTCCTTGCCTCTTACATCATGGTTCACCTTTCGTAACATGATGTAAAAGCTTAAACGAGAGACCATGACGCATACATGCACGCATGAGCATACATAATGCATTTTTTTTCATATGCCGATCGATTCCTGTGTTGCCAAATATTGATACTGATGTTATGAGGTGGAATCTTCCTGCAAGAAGATTCGAGATAGAGCTACCCTCTCACTCACCCGCTTACCAGCGGGCAGGGCTCGCCCTTCTCCTGCGACTCGCCCAGAAAACCCCCACCTGTCACACTCTCCCGGTTAAACCGAGGCCACCGTGAGAGAAGGCCTGCTGATGGATCGCCCGTGACGTCACACCATCTAGTTATCACCGCTCCGCTCGCCGTACAAGTTTACCTACCGTAGATAACAGTCAAGTCGCCACCTGCAGTCATGTCGCCAGGCGCCATATATTACGAATTATAGCATTACTACTGATTTTTATGTGCCACTGAAGATAATACACAGTAGTTTATATCATGACTGTATAATCTACTCTGTTTCAGCGTTGTTTTATGCTTTGTAGCTGCAAGTATATACGGTTTCAAATTTCACTACGCGTTTTTTTTTCGGGCGACGACGACAGCGGTACGACACTCAGTAAATAAACACTAGATGGCAATTTGACTGTTGGTAGCCACTTTGTCGATATTTTTGTAATTTGTTCATTTATAGCCATACTGTGACACAGATGAAGACACAAAATGACACAGACTCTCCAGATAGCCCTTCTAACTTTCCTGAAATCATGGATGTACAAAAGTAAGTAGTTTAACGCCACCACACGTCTGTAAGCAGAAAAAAAAAGTTGTCCTGGCGACTTTACTGTTATCTACGGTACCTAATATAATGTTTATCAGTATAAAAGATATACTGTTATCTTCGGAAATGTTTGTTCTATAATATTATCAAATAAAAAACCGTAAAACACACTAAAGAAAAGCCATTATGAGACTCAAGAAATATGCATTAACTAAACTCTCGCCATTGATATTTGCGAAAAACGTTTACATGGAGAATGTCAATAGAAGCGGAATTTAATAGCTTTCCATTGATATATTTCGTTTTGTGATAATGAATTAGCAGATGCATAAATTAGCGTTAACTAAATATAAAAAATCATGAAATCGGGTAATTTCCTACCTAATATATGTTTATCAGCATAAAATATACTGTTATCCTCGGGAAAAAGTTTTTTCTATAATGTTATCAAAAAAAAAACGTAAAAACACTAAAGAAATGCCNTCGCCTGTCCCCCCCTATGCGGGATATTCTGGACACGTCTCGGAACTTTGTGAGTGTGGCGACGCTGGAGCGAACACTGGACGCCATGGCGCCAGTAAGCTGAACACACTTCACTGGCACATCACCGACACCCACTCCTTCCCGCTTGTCCTCGAATCTCTGCCCAACATGGCTGCGTACGGGGCTTACTCATCCAGACAAGTGTACACCTTCAAACAAGTGGTCGACCTGAAGGAGTACGCACGGGTGCGAGGCGTGAGACTCTGCCTGAGCTAGACGCCCCGGCACACGTGGGTAACGGGTGGCAGTGGGGACACGAGGCAGGACTGGGAGACCTGGCTGTGTGTGTGAACCAGGTGAGTCTTTGAACTAGGTGAGTGAGTGAGTCTTTGAACCAGGTGAGTGAGTGAGTCTTTGAACCAGGTGAGTGAGGGATTCTTTGAACCAGGTGAGTGAGTGAGTCTTTGAACCAGATGAGTGAGGGAGCCTTTGAAGCAGATGAGTGAGGGATTCTTTGAAGCAGATGAGTGAGTAAGTCTTTGAACCAGTGTGAGTGAGGAGTGAGTCTTTGAAGCAGATGAGTGAGGGAGCCTTTGAAGCAGATGAGTGAGGGAGCCTTTGAAGCAGGTGAGTGAGGGAGCCTTTGAAGCAGGTGAGTGAGTAAGTCTTTGAACCAGTGAGTGTGTCTTTGAACTAGGTGAGTGAGTGAGTCTGAAACAAGTTAAGTAAGTGAATGAGTCTTTGAACCAAGTGAGTGAATCTCTTAAACTTATTGAATGTACGTGATCTCATCATCTATGTGGTGTTTGGCTTTTAAAACTATGTTATGTCTTGCGTCTCTTGCAAAACTCTTCCTCCTTTCGATTTGTCTATTAAGGTGGCTCAGTGGTAGAAACTTGGGTCTGCTTGCAGGCTGCAGCTTTCCTTAGTTCAAGCCCCACTCACTGTTGCTATAGTTAATGGACCCTACCCATAACTACGTCACGGTTTGTTTACATCGGTGCATTGTGGGGATAAGGCGGGGTCGCCGCGGGTGGACCTACTAAGGGAAAACTACGGCGATGGAAGAATTTCGAGTTATTTTGCGCGAAATTGATATTCCAGGTGCTATATTACTGTGCTCTGTTCTCGCTGACAACACTATATAGAAGACCTGAGGTAATGGCTGATGTGCAGAGGCTTCTAAACCAAGAAAACAGAGTCATAACAGAGCCTCGTCAAAGGTAAGCAACTGGTGGGTACGTAATGTGTCCCTATCACTTGCTTACTTCTTAATGAGACTCTGCTGTGACTGTTTTCCTGGTTTAGAAGCCTCTGCACATCAACCATCACCTCAGCTCTTCTCTGTGTTGTCAGCGAGCACGGAAATATAGCACCTGGAATATCAATTTCGCCCAAAACAACTCAAAATTTTTTTCATCGTCGTAGTCTTCTCTTTGTAGGATGTATACATACATATTCATGGTTATGATAGTATTCAAATACCTTAAGAATTGAGTTCCTTTTGTTGTCTTTCCTCATAATAAGTAGTGGTACATCATGGTTTAAGTATTACTTGACGAGCCAATGAATACTCTTGAGTCTATACCAACATCACCAACTTTTGCTTTGATTTATCTTATTACTCCATCCTAAACAAGTTGCATAACCACCGTGACATTACCCATCCTTGCCTCATGGTATACCTGGTACTGTCGTCTACTGATATTTTTTTCCCTACACAAATCAGGAAAACTCGCCGACGGTAATGGCTAGGTTAGATTTTGCTTTGATTTTGATTTTGTGATTTTTTTTTTCTCTCTCTCTCTCTCCTCTCTCTCTTCTCTCTCTCCCTATCGTCTCTCTCTTCTCTCTCTCTCTCCCCTCTCTCTCTCTCTCTCTCTCTCTCATTCTATGTATGTGTGATGTACGTTTGTGTGTGTGTATGTTTGTGGGGTGTATGTATGTGAGTGTGTGTGTGTGGTGTGTGTGTGTGTGTGTGTGTGCGTGTGTGTGTGTGTGTGTGTGTGTGTGTGTGTGTGTGTGTATGTGTGTGTGTGTGTGCACAGTGTGCGCTGAAAAAGACTTTCTCCACCACAAACCCTGGCAAGAGTACTGCGTTGAGCCACCTTGTGGTCAGCTCAACCTGGCAAAACCCTAGCATGTATCACGTCCTGGGACAGCTGTACGTGGAGCTGGTCAAGCTTTTCTCGCCTCTGGATATGTTTCATTTTGGTGGTGATGAGGTGAGCCATTCCTTCTCGGCAAATGCTCCCATTGGTCATCATAATATGAAATCGTTGTCCCTTTCTAGTCTCCACATATAATTAATTGTCTTGTCAACTTCTTTTACTCATATCTTTGTTTCGCAAATCATCTCCTATGGCAGTTCATCCACTTAGCCCTTCGGCCTGCCCCGTCTTTCTTCCTGTCACTCTTCTGCTCATGCACTGTGTAATGCTTGGAAAAGACTTGAGTGTCACCTTAACAGGAGTCGTTTTCCTACGAAAGACTTACCTACAGCTCATTCTCTTTTCTCTAGTGATTACACATATAATTCATATTAAAACCTCGAGAAACGAGATGTCACCTAATATAAGTATAATTAGATTTATTCTACATTATGTTTTGTAATGGAAGATCAGATAGGAAGTAACCATGAAACATTTCGTCAAAATTAATACCTATGTTGCCCAGTTTTAAACTTTTATCCTCCCAAAGACGAACTATTTTGGTGTTAGTAATAAGGACGCTTCCAAAACACACTTTTCACACACCAAATTTTCGAAAGTTGTCGAGGGTTGATCATTGCTTATGCTATTAGTGATTCTAAGCTGAGTCGGTTAGATCTGACAATTTCGCATTACTCGTTGTTGCCTGGCTTACCCATAATCCCTCTCTCTCGGGCGGACTCCCTCATGGGACGAATGTCATCACCTATCTCCCCCTCGTATTGCAGGTGAGAATATTCAACATTATATCTAGCTTAGAGTAGGAGTAGAGGACCTGAGAGTAGAGGAGTAGAGGGGTAGACCTGTTTGTATAGTAGTGGGAGCTTTGAACAAGCATCTACTTTTTGGTGCTAGTTATAATGAACTAGAACACACCATGATAATATGACAGATACAAAATGATAATCCCTCTCTCATGGGACGAATCTCATCAACTCGTACATAAGAACATAAGAAAATAAGGAAGCTACAAGAGGCCGCGAGGCCTACACGTGGTAGTTCCTGTCACCTAACACTACTACCTACATCCACCTTTCATCCCCATCCATGAACCTATCCAGCTCCCCTTAAAGCCCCCCAATGACTCAGCACTAACTACCTGTCTACTGAGACCATTCCATTCATTCACCACCCTATTTGTGAAACAGTTTTTCCCTATTTCCTTTCTAAATCTACGCTTTTCCAGCTTGAATCCGTTACTTCTTGTTCTACCCTGGTTAAAAGCCGTAAGAACTTTTCCTACCTCTCCTTTATTAAATCCCTTTATCCACTTAAAAACTTCTATCAGATCGCCCCTTACTCTGCGTCTCTCGAGTGAGTGTAATTTTAATAACTTCAATCTCCTCTCATAACTAAAGTTACGCATCCCTTGTATCATTTTGGTCATCCTCCTTCTCTGCACTTTTTCTAACAACACTATATCCATCCTGTAATATGGAGACCAAACTGAACTGCATAGTCTAGGTGAGGCCTGACTAGAGCCAGATAAAGCTTAGAATAACTTCCGCACTTCTACTTTTAACATTTCTGGTAATGAATCCTAATACTCTATTATCTCTATTTCTGGCCTCAATACATTGTTTCCTAGGTCGGAGGTCTGGGCTCACCCTCACTCCAAGATTCTTTTTCACCTTCTGATCTTTTCAGCGATACATTGCTTATGGTGTATCTATTACCAGGGTTTTTTTCTACCAACATTCATAAAGCTACATTTATCAATATTAAATTCCATCTGCCATCTGACTGCCCACTCGTTAAGTTATCTAAGTCTCCCTGCAATATGTTTACGTCAGACTGTGATCCAATAATCCTACCTAACTTAGTATCATCAGCAAACTTGCTGATATCACTGCTAATCCCACTATCCAAGTCGTTGATGTAAATCAAAAATAGTAATGGGCCCAAAACAGACCCTTGTGGAACTCCACTTGTCACCAGTCCCCCATTCAGATTTGGAACCATTAATTGTAACCCTTTGTTGCCTATTATTTAGCCAAGCTCTGATCCAATGAAGAACCTTCCTATCTATACCATGAGCCCTAACCCTTTTTTAAGAGTCTCTCGTGTGGTACTTTGTCAAATGCCTTACTAAAGTCCAGATAATTATATCATAATCCTTATCATATCTGCCGTCTCATAAACTTTCCTATAAAAACTCATAAATTGGTGAGACATGACCTACCCTTGGTGAATCCATGTTGTGAATCATTGATCAAACTATGTTTTATCCCACTTTGTATTGCACGACCACGACCGTATTCCCTCTCTCGTATTAACGACCATGGGATTTTGAGTGAAGCATCTATGTGTCTCTACACATTGTATCCCTAAGCAACACAGTCTGCACAATACTTCTTCATTTTTATTAATCGCCAGTGAACTATTGTATGTACGATTTTTTTTTTTTTTTATGGTGGGAACACTTGTGTTCTTTGAAAGATCACAGACTTGTTGCTGCTACACTTAAGCTTCATGTTAAGTCCGAAGAATCTCAAGAGGTAACCATACGTGTTTCATCTTGAGAAACTGAAGGACTTGACATGTGCCCATGAGAATGCGTGGCAGTCTCAAATCGGTTGATGTGCTCGGTGCCCTCGAGGACCCTGTAGAACTGCGGATACCCAAATTCANTATTTCCTTATTTTGTCATTATTCATTATTATTATTATTATTATATTATTGTCGTTTGTATTTAGTACCACATTGTTTTTTTCCTGCCCAGTTTTCGTCGATTTTTCTTCTTCCTCTCCTCCCTTCTTCCTCCTCCTCTTCTTCTTCCTCCTCCTCCTACTCTTCTTCTTCCTCCTTCTCCTCCTCCAGAATCACATTCAATAACCACATCATTTTTCTCCCCGGCAGTGCTTCAGTACTTAAAAATACCCTGTTATTATTATTATTATTATTATTATTGTCGTTTATATTTAGTTGATTGATTGATTGATTGATTTAATGCCTAAAAGGTGAATGTGCCAGGCATCAGAGGTCATATGGCACTATGACAAAGCATATAAAGGGGAGGGGTTAAAGAATAAGAGTGAAGCGTGAGGGAAGGGGAAAGACGGAATGTTACAGCAGGATGGTTAGATCAGATGTAGGATGTGGATTTGTTGGAGGAAGGAGGTTAAATTTTTCCAGGAGAAGGAGGGGGATTCCGGAGAAATGTCTGCAAGACAGGGAGGTCGGGAAAGGAGGACAAATGAGGGAAGGAACTGGAACGGGCAGGAGTAAGATGGGGGCAGGATATTAGGACATTTGGACAGTGAGAGGAACTTGACAGGGTGTGCAGAGGGTTGGGGAGGAGCGTGACATGAGATAGGAGTGTGTGAGGTTGGTATGGCCTATGCGTAAGCATGCGAGAGCAGTCTCCCAACGTCTATTAGAGTGGTAAGGATTTGACCATAGAAAGATAAAGGGTTTGATCAGGCAAAGTTTATTGGCAGAGAAAGTGGTCAAGGAGGATTGCCAGTGGTCTAATAGGAAAGATTTAAAGGAAGGGTAGTAGTCGGAGGCTGGTAAGTTTGAGAAACGGGGCATTGGGACATAGTGGCCGAGCGCGCCAAAGAATCAATGCGTTCGTTGCCCGAGATACCCACGTGACTCGGTACCCAGCAGAAGCAAATTGTTTTGTGGCGTATGGATAGTCGGAATAACCAGTCTTGGATCTCCCGAACAAGAGGGTGAAGTGAGCGAAGAGATTGTATAAGAGAAAGGGAATTGCGGGAATCAGTGAAGATAGTGAAGGAACAGGATGGGTAGAAAAGTATGCTTTTCAAGGCGAAGAGGATGGCGTACAATTCCGTTGTAAGAACAGTGGATTCTGTAGGTAGTTGGTATTGATAGTGAAGAGAGGGGAAGAGGACAGCAAAGCCAGAACCAGAGTGGGATTTAGAACTGCCAGTGTAGAAGTGGGTGCTAGAGGAATGAGTGGAAAGGTTTTCAAGAAAGTGAGAGCGGAGGACAATAGGAGGAATGGTAGACTTGGGAGAGGTAGTGGGGACAGAAGAACAGATATGGGGGGAAGGTATAAGCCATGGAGGGAAGGAATGAATGTAGAAAGGGAGAAGATTAAGAGTAGGAAAGGAGGAGTGGGAGAGAAGGGTGCGCATGTGAACAGGGAAGGGCGGTGGCAAACGAGGGGAGGAGGTGATCACTGTGAGGAGAGATTGGGGGACTGCAATCTTAGAAGTAGGAAACTGATGCAGGCGAACATAGCACCGAAGTGATAGGAGGGCTCGACGGCAAGAGAGGGACGGGAGGCCCAACTCAGCATAGAGGCTCTCAACGGGGGAGGAGCGAAAGGCACCTAGAGCCAGACGGAGGCCTAGGTGGTGAACAGGGTCCAGGAGGCTGAGGAGGGAGGCAGAGGCAGAGGAATAAATATGAAATCCATAGTCAAGAGTGGAGAGGACCAGGACAGTGTGGAGATGGAGGAGGGTCTTGCAGTCAGCACCCTAAGACACATATGAGATAGTTTGTAGGAGGCGGAGGCGACGAAGGGCATTTACCTTTAGAGATAGGATATGTGCCTTCCAGGTAAGGCGAGAGTCGAAAGTGAGGCCAAGGAATTTTCCAGAGGAGCAATACATGAGAGGTATGTTGGGGAGGCGGTAGCGGAGTGGTTAGCGTCTCCGACTGGCGTTCTCGGTGACCCAAGTTCGATCCCCGAAGAAACCCAAAACCTTTCTGCACCGTCGAGTGGCCTAAGAACACCCACATGTCCTGCCCATCAACTCTACCTTCAATTGCGAGTGCATCGGAGGACACAGGGGGGTGGCATGAGCCTCTAATCAGAGGAGTCACTATAAGAATCCTGCCTGCGCCACCACGGGCGAGGACCAGCCATCACAGCCCTCAAGTGAACCTCCAGAGCCTACCATCCGAGCCCTGGGTCACCACTGCCTACAGGTGCTATAGGCACTAATGTAAAAAAAAAAAAAAAAAAAAAAAAAAAAAAAAAAAAAAAAAAAAAAAAAAAAAAAAAAAAAAAAAATGTCATATAGAGAAAGTGGAGGTGGGAGTGGTACACGAGAGCGAGAGAAAAGGATGGAGAAGGATTTTGTGGGAGAGAAACGAAAGCCATGATTAGTAGCCCAGGAAGAAACAGCGGAAATTGCAGATTGGAGGAGACAGCGAGGGGTGCCAGGGAAGGGCCGGAAGCGCAGATGGCTAGGGCATCCACGTAAAGGGAGGACTGGACGCCAGGACGTCGCCAGGTGGTAAGGTGGAGACGAGTCCATTTACTGCAATGAGGAACAAGGAAGTGCTGAGGACACTTCCTTGGGGAACACCTTCATATTGTGGGAAGGACGAAGAAGTGGAGGAAGATACCCTGACTCTGAAGGAGCGATCACATAGAAAGGACTTGAGAAAGACCCCCACGTTACCAGCTATGCCAAAAGTGGTTAGCTGTGGAGGATATGATGTCGCCAGGCAGTATCATAAGCTTTCTCTAATCAAAGAATCGGCAAGGACTGATTCGTGACAGGCAAAGGCTGTGGTAATGTATGTTTCCAGGTGGGCTAAGGGGTCAGCTGTGCTTCGGGCATGTCGGTAGCTAAACTGAGAAGGGGAGACAAGACTTTTGGATTCCAGGAACCACATAAGACGGAGATTGATCATGCGTTCCAGTAACTTGCATAGGCAACTAGTAAGGGCAATGGGGCGGTAATCTTGGGGGAGGGTACTGGATTTATTGGGTTTGAGGAACGGGAGGACAAGGGCTTCGCGCCATGGGGGGGGAAAGTCCCCAAGGGACCAAACCCGGTTAAAGAGGGCTAGTTTAAAAGAGGAGAGAAACAGGAGGGAGGTGCTTGAGCATTTGGTAGTGAATCCACTCAGGCCTTCACATGTGTCGCGGCAAGAATGAAGAGCGGGGGCTAGTTCGGAAGAAGAGAAAGGGGCATTGTAGTATTCAGAAGAGGATGGAGAGAAGGTAACTGGAATGCGTTCCCTGGCAGCTTTGATTCTAGTGAACTGAGGAGAGAGGTGGGATCCACTACTAACGAGACTGAAAAAGGAGCCTAATTCCTCTGCTACTTGGAATAGCTCTGCAATATCTTCAGTGGAGAGCCATTAGGTGAATACTACTAACTGTCCTCACCAATAGGTGAAGGACAGTTAGTAGGTCAGGGGGTGAAGGGTCAGGGATGCGGATTGTTGAGACAAAAGGGAGTCGAGCGTATAGCCAGGAGGGAGGGGTAAGGTAAGAACAGATGTGACAGTAGGGCGGGCTGAGGAAGTAGAAGATGGGGAGGAGGACATAGGGTGATCAGAGTGGAAGGGAAGAAGGGTTGAGTGGGGAGAAAGATGGAGAAGGAGAGGAAAGGGGGAATGTTTGGGAGTCAGGAGGAAGAGGGTAGGCAGAAGATGGGAGGGAATAGGATGTATCTCAGCTGAGACGTGAGGATTGAGACAGAAGGTGGGGATAATGAGGCGGTTGGTGAGAGGGCAGAGGGGTCATGTCTCAAGCGACGTACTCTTCGATCATAGGCATGGTCTCAGCTGGAGAGTTAGGACGGGAGACCTGGGAGGCACAGGGTTTTCTTAGTAGGAGGAGATGTAGAAAGTGGAGTGTGAGGAGCTGAGGAGGAGAGAGAGGTAGTGGGAGGTCCAGGGGGGGAGGAAGGGGAGGACGTTTAGGTTGTCTGACAAGAGGAGGCCGAGGGGTGCGTTGAGAAAGGGGTGTGGGGATCGAGGAAGGGGTAGAGGTCGGAGTATCAGGATTGAGGATGGCAAAGGAGTTATTTATGGAGAGGAAGGGGGCAGCAGGAGGAGCAAAGGAAGGACGAGTGGGAGGAGGAGGAACAGGGAAAGAGAGGGTAGAAGAGATTGTAGTAGGGGGATTCGGAAGAGTGGGATTGGAAATAAGCTGGGAGACGGGAGTAGGCGAAAAGCCTAGGCGGCGAGCTTCTTGGCGGGCTTCTCTCAGAGTTAAGCCCTTCTCAAATCTGATGAATGCCACTTCTGATTCGAAGCGGTAGATAGGACAACCTCTGTAGAAAACGTTGTGGAAACCACCACAGTTAGCACATGTGGGGGACGTAGCAGGACATGAGGAACGAGCATGGCCAGGTTGAGCACAAAAAGCGCAGCGGGCAGAGGATCAGCAGTGCTTGGCAGGGTGGCCGAAACGCCAGTATGTCTGGCATTGGCGAGGATTAGGGCGGTAAGGTTTAACTGGCAAGTGTTCCCCGCCAACATAAATGCTAGCAGGGAGCGTTTGCCTTTTGAAGGTGACTTTGGCAATGTTGGTAGGGTACTTTCGGTGGCCCCGGGATGGGATGGTGTAGCAGTAAACTGTGGTGGCATCATAATCCTCTCCCAAAAGGTCGAGGAGGGGTTTTGCACAGTTGGACCATTCTTTGTCATCGACTGGGCAAGCATGCGGGTGGATGGAAACAGTTCCGGTACAGGTGTTAAGATTAATGTCGGGCGTGATGTAGAATGGGTTGCCGTCCAGGTTTTTAAGATCGAGCATTGCATGAGCTTGTTCTTCAGTGTCAACTATCACCAGGCGGGACCGATCGGCGCAGGTACGGAATGTAACCTTGCCGACTTGTCGTTGGAGGCATTTCTGGAAACTGAGGGTGCAAGCAGAGTGAGGGGCGTTGCTGGGGACAATGAAGAAACTATGCTATTTGGCAGGACCAAAAAGAGTGCTAAGAGAGGAGTGAGGGTGAGAAGTTGATGTGCGTGGGCGTGAGGAAGAGGCGACCGTGCGGACTTTAGTTCTCCCAGAGGGAGGGATGTAGGGTGCAAGGGTAGCGATACAGGATGAAGAAGAGGACAAAGTTGTGGTTGGAGTGTCGTTTGGTGCTGAGGATGGATTCTGGATCTGGCTAGGGGGCTCAGGAGCACTAAGTGACTGAGGGTCGAGCTTGGGGTACAGGCATATCAGTATTCCGAGACGTAGTCAGAAGAGGAGCAGGGATCGGTAAACCAGGATCATCAGGGTCATTTGGTAGAGGGGCCGGCCCTGAAGCCTCTATAAAGGTTGGATTATCATCATTGGCCATGGGGAGCCTGGAGTAAAGTGGGGGAAATAACCAGTCATCCCTTTAAGACCCCCATGAAGGGAAAGAGCAAAATTATAAGGGTATACCGTGCCCATGGCACCCTGAGGCCGTTCATGACTGACCCGAAGCCAGCCTCATATCCCATCAGCACGGCTCTCACACCTTAGGAGGAAAAGGGGATAGGAGGAGGCACAAGAGGAGAGATAGAGGGAAGGAGAGAGACAGGAAAGGCCAGGCAAAATTAATCAGACCGAGGACAGGGGCCCAAAGCCAAGGGAGTAACCAGGAGGTCGTCCCCCGAGCGTCAGGCCCCAATACTCGGGCCCGAAGCCACCCCCACGATGACAGCGGGCCTGGGAACGGGGGGGGTTATATTTAGTTACCACATCAATTTTTTTCCTGCCCAGTTCTATGCCTTGTTTTTCCCGCCCAATTCTTCGTCGATTTATCTTCTTTTCCTCCTCCTCCTCCTCTTCTTCCTCCTCCTCCAGATATCACCTTCAACAACCACATCATTTTTTTCCTCCGCAGTTCTATCATTACCTAAAAAAACCTTATTATCATCATTATTATTGTATTTGTAGCCTATATTTAGCAAGCGCATCATTTTTCTCCTTCTCATTGTTTTTCTCCTGCACAGTCTTATCACTACCGACAAAAAACTATCATCACTATTATTGTCGTTTATCTTCAACAACCACATCATTTGTTCCTACCCAGTTCTTGGTTTTGTTTTTCCCGCCCAGTTCTTTGTCCATCACATTCAGTAACCGCATCATTTTTTCCCTGCCCAGTTCTTCACAGCATTAGTATCATTGCTATCATTATCTTTACCTACAAAAAAACTGTTATCATCACTATTATTGTCCATCACATTCAACAACCGCATAATTTTTTCCCCCGGCAGTGGTGCAGTATGGGTTCGTCAGCATCTTTGTGTGGTGGTTCCCCCTGGCTCCGCTCTTTGCTTTCCTCAACATCTTATTTGTCCATCATATTTAGTAACCACATCATTTTTTCCCTCCGCATTCCTATCATTACCCAAAAATTCAAAAATTACTTATTATTATCATTATTTTATCATTACCCCAAAAAACTGTTATTATCATTATTAAAGTATTTGTCGCCTATTTATTAACCACATCAATTTTTACTGCACACTTCTTATCATTTCCTAAAAAACTTGTGTTATTATTATCATTATTTTATCATTACTCCCCCAAAAATTATATTATTATCATTATTATTATTATTGTTTGTTGGACATATTTAATAACCACATCATTTTCTCCCGCCCATTACTATCATTACCTTAAAAAATACTTACTATCATCATTATTATTGTCTTTTATATTAATTTTAGTAACCACATCACTGTTTCCCCCGCAGTCCTCCAGTTCCCAGAAAATACTGTTATTCTCATCATTATAGTATTTGTCGCCTATATTTAGCAAGCACACATAATTTTTCTCCTGCACAGTCTTATCATTACCTAAAAAAAACTGTTACAGGAGAACCTCGTTTATCCGGCACCCTCGGGGGGGAGCGCATGCCGGATAACTAATTTTGCCATTGTTTTGAGAGTTACTCTTATGGAATCGCCCAAAATCCCAATAAATACTGTGGTTTCTGGAGGTTGTTGTTGTTGTTGTTTTAGGGCTGCGAGGATCCCTCGGGGAACACTATGAGCCCTGGTGATGTCCTATGATGCTATCACAGGCGCGGTAGTTGACCTGTCTTCCTCAGGAAGGCACAGGTGAGGCGGATGACAGCGTGTTGCCGAGAGGGGGGAACGCCAGCCGCCGCCAGCAGGGTGGGCAGGTCAAAGGTAGTGACGTTCAGGGCGAGGAGTTGAGACTGTAGCACTACACGGTGTGAGTGGAAGTGCGGACACTGCAGCAGAAAGTGTTCAATAGTCTCCGGAAAATTCATGCACCAAGGGCAGTGGGGGTCAGGGGACAGACGGAGGCGATGCAGGTGAGCCGTGAGTGTCGTGTGCCCCAGGCGGAGGCGGGTGAGTGACATCCAGAGCGGGACTTTTTCCGTATCCACGGCTGGGGGGAAGAGTCACTGCGGTATTGGCCCATGGAGGTGATGCGGAGGGCATCGCCGAGTGTGTTATTCCAGGTGGAGCGGCAAACCCGGGAGATCAGGCGTTTGGCCGCGGAGAGCGGCAGAGGGAAGGGTGTCGTGTTTACATCTGTTAAGGCCATCCTGGCAGCAGAATCAGCCACCTCGTTGCCTGGGATACCAGCGTGGGAGGGAACCCACTGGAAGGCGATCTCCCACCCTCGTTGGTAAGGTTAAGGGCCCTCTGGATGGTGTGGACGAGGGACGTAGAGGATCGTGGATGACGGGAGAGGAGGAGGTGGAGTGAGGAGAGGGAGTCTGTGTAGACCACAGCCTTGCCCAACTAAATTTCTGCCGATTTTCTCAGTTTTTGAAATAATTATACTTAATTAATGCCTGGGTCGATTAGTGCCGTTGTTTTGAGACTGCCGTTGTTTTAAATGCCGGTTAAATGAGGTTCTCCTGTATTATCATTATTATTATTATTATTCTTTCTCCCTGGTCAGTGCTGCAGTACGGGTTCGTCACCATCTTTGTGTCGTCCTTCCCCCTGGCGCCGATCTTTGCCCTCCTCAACAACATCTTTGAGATGCGCCTGGAGCCTACAAGCTGCTCTCACACTTCCGCCGGCCCATCCCTCAGCGCGTCAAGGATATCGGCGTGTGGTTCAAGATTCTAGACTCTATTGGCAAGCTGGCGGTGATTACCAATGTGAGTGTGTGTGAGAGGGGTAGCAAATAGGCAGATAAACAGACAGGCAGACAGATAGATAGACAAACAAATATGCAGATAAAGAGACATAAACAGACAAATAGGCAGATAAACAGAGATATAAACAGACAGACATATAGGCAGATAAACAGAGATATAACACAGACAGACATACAGTCAAACCTCGATATAACGGACCTCGATGTAATGGACTTCGGATGTAACGGACCCATTTGCGTTTTTTTTTTTTTTTTTTTTTTTGCATATCAGACCGCTTATCACCGCTCGAATTGTCAACTCAACATATTTGTATAATTTTCTCATTTTACTTTGGAATGCTTGGGTTTTAAGGAGTTTTGATGTATCACATATAAGATATATAAGGAAGGAGCCTGTGTTGCTATTGATTTAGTGGTAGAAGGTGTGTATTGTTTAAAATAGTGACTATTAGTGTTATGGCGTGGCCGCTGCTACGTCTCCCTGTGTGTACTGACCTAAATAGTGACACGTGTATAGAACTGCACTTCACAACCATGTAATATATATAATAATGAGCATTAGTCATGATAATATGCAATACCTTTGACAGCCACGGGCTTTGTCTGGCTTGTTGTTTGTTTACCTTTCTCTAAAGCTTGAGCTTGACTACCTACACGGTCTGGTTGTGTTTGTGATTATTTCTCATTTATTTCACGAGTAGGAGCGGACCAAATTCAGCATGTAGTGCCAGTCACTGTTTACCTCCCAACATAGCTACACAGTCTGGTTGTGTTTGTGATTATTTCTCATTTATTTCACAATTTTTTCCGTTTTTTTCATATATTTTTCCAGCCTTGGGAAAATACCCTCGCTATAACGGACCACTCCTCCCCCCTTTAGTCCGTTATATCGAGGTTTGACTGTATAGGCAGATAAACAGAGACATACAAGGAACAGAGAGAAAGAGAGAGAGAGAGTTATGACTGGTTCTGTTGTTGTCTATGAGAAAAATACTTCAATAACAAAAAAAACTTATGACATACAACTGTATCAAGGCACAAAATGGCCTCAGTTTTTATACCGTGACATTTATTATCTCATTGATTTTTTACAGCTTTTTTTTCAAGTTCATTGGTGAACATGAAGCAAATGGAAACAAATATTTACATGTTTTCAGAAGTTAACACATTTGTAATTTATAACTACTACTACTACTACTACTACTACTACTACTACTACCACCACTACAACCACTGCTACTCTTCCAGGCCTTTATCATCGCCTTCACCTCAAACTTCATTCCTGAGTTGGTGTATCGCTATGTGGTCTCCGACGGCAAGAGTCTGGACGGCTTTCTGGACTACTCCCTGTCCACTTTCCAAGTGGCCGAGTATCCACCACAATACAGGAGCCCTGATAGTGAAGCCCCGGATTACTGCCGGTAAGGAGGAGAGGGGATAGATAGAAGAGTTAGGATAGGTTAGGTTACTATCCCGCCCAGTACAGAAGCCCCGATAGTCAAGCTCCTGACTACTGCCGGTAAGGAAGTAATAGGGAGTAGGAGTAATAGGAAAGGTGAAATGAAGTTGGCATTTGGTTATTTCACTTTTTTCTATCAATACAATAAAGTTTCCGTCTTTACGGCTGCGTTAGATGTTGTGGCACAGTTTTTACATAGCCTGTCATATAGTGTTAACCCCTTGAGACCCAGAACGTAATTTCCATTGTAATGTGGGTACCATTAGACGCTTTTTAGTGAGTATAAGCAATATTTTATACCTATGATGTGTTTAGTATCCTTGTCCACTAACTAATTTGTTATATTCAGTTACTTTTCGTAATTTTATGGCTAACAACAGACAATTTTATATAGCCAAGGAAGATCTGGGCGTGAAGGGGTTAATACGTAAGTATCCCATTATGGTTATTTTTCATGCTTGCATCATAAAGTTATTATCATCTCTTCCATCAATGACTTTTTATTAGATTATACTCTTTGTTATCCCCGGCACACAAACTCTGATCATTACTATATGGTTATAGTCATAGAGGCTGATAGATAGGTAGAGGATAGTCATAGAAGATAGATTGTATAGTACTGCTGGAGGCTGGATAAATTTCATGGATGGGGATGAAAGGTGGATGTAGGTAGTGTTAAGTAACAGGAACTACCACGTTGTAGGTCTCCCAGCCTCTTGTAGCTTCCTTATTTTATGTCTGCTATAGAGGTCAAATTAATGCAGATCCTCACCCATATATGATTTAGTGACTATAGTTAGTTTAGTGACTTTAGTTACTATGTTCTCACTCCACCCGCCCAGGTACCCGGACTACCGCCAGCCTCCCGACGGGCCGGACCGCTACCGCTACACTCCCATCTACTGGCACATCCTGGCCGCCAGACTGGCCTTTGTGGTCGTGTTTGAGGTGTGTGGGGTGTGTGTGTGTGTGTGTGTGTGTGTGTGTGGGGTGTGCGTGTGCGTGTGCGTGTGCGTGTGTGTTTTGTGGGTGGGGGGTCTTGTGTTTTTTGGGGGGGGGGAGTAGTGTGCGTGTTTAGGCTGTGTATGCGTGTGTGTGTGTGTTTGTGTGTATATTATAATTCCCAGGGGTGTATTTAGGATCTTGAAACATTGAGGGCTTAATTATCTGCTAATTTTCAATTTATTTAAGAGTACAGTGGACCCTCGATTTAACGGACTAAAAGGGGAGAGAAGTGGTCTGTTAGTGCGAGGGTATTTTCCCAAGTGTGTGAAAATATAGAAAAAACACTGGAAAAATAGTGAAATAAATGAGAAATAATCACAAACTCAACCAGACAGAGTAGCTAGGTTGGGAGGCAGACAGTGACTGGCACTACATGCTGGATTTGGCAAGAACACTGCACTGCTCGGACACATTTTACATTGAAGCTCTGACCTAACGGACACATTCTTCAAGCAGCGGCCTTTTTGAATGGTTTAGTCCACTTGCCCGGTAGTGAATGGAGTCCCTTAAACCGAGGGTCTACTGTATAATGACTAAGATGTGAGACACTGTGCTCTGCCAAAAAGTTCCGGCCATTGGCTTAGATAACTATCACAACATGAAATAAAAATAAATTAAGACAATCTGAGTTGGGGTTCAGCTTTTTAATTATTTATATTTTCAGCAGTAGGAGTAAAACCCCCAGAAAAAGAGAGCTTTGGCGTGATGAAGCAGTCCTATAGATTGTATATTCCCAATGCTTTGTTCCATGCTGAAATCTGACCCACTACTACTACTACTACTATTACCGCCCCCTGGTCTTATAACTTCTGCTTCTATTGTGTGACAAATGAAGGGATCCTTTTGCACTGTGACAAAAAATGTGTTACCTCTGTGTCTTGTCCATCTGATATTATCTTCTTCACCTCTCCAGAATGTCTTTTGGTGTCTCCTCTGTCTGTTGCACTCATCTCCTCTGTTCTCTCCACCTCTCCTCATCTCCTCTGTTCTCTCCACCTCTCATCTCCTCTGTTCTCTCCACCTCTCCTCATCTCTCTGTTCTCTCCTTTTCTCCTCTTGTTCTCTCCACCTCTCTCTTGTCCTGCTCATAAAAAGGATGCCATCAGCATACGCCAAGTAACATCTAACCAAATATCTTGTTTCTTACTATAACTGTGTTGGCCCCAGTCAGAGTTCATCTATTTTGGTGTAAATTTTAAAAAAAAAAATAATATAAAAAAGCTATTTGAGATCTGGGCTATTCATAAAACATTGGGGGCCACAGAGAGAGAGGAGAGAGAGAGAGGAGGAGAGAGAGAGAGAGAGAAGAGAAGAGAGAGAGAGAGAGACCCCCAATGCCCAGGCCTAACTACGCCTATGGTAATCCCTATGTATATATATGTGTGTGTTATAATCTTATATGTGTATATATGCATAGTATACATATGTGGGGTTGTGTGTGTGTAGTATACATATGTGTGTGTGTGTTAGGTGTGCCAATAAAAAACGAAAGTTGGATTTTTTGAACGGCCTTAGTGGAATACTGTGGGATGGTGAGAAAAACACGTGTGTAAAATTTGAGTGCAATCGAAGTATATTTAAAGGTGGCGCAAGTCAATTGATTGTTCCCCCTATAGACTCCGATAGGGACTACACTACCCCCCGAGTTCACGTATGCGAGTTTCGCGGAC
>JACEEZ010021243.1:0-17842 GCA_016584305.1 Chionoecetes opilio | reverse complement strand
CCGGGGAGTTTTGAATCGCGGGGTAAAGGGCCTAAAAATTTTTTAATTTTTTTTCCCCCTTTTTTGCGGGAAATTTGTGGTCTTTCCATTGGGGCGGGGGAAAAGGAAGGGTTTTTTTTTTGAGGCAGGGAATAGGACCTTTGGGGTGGTTTTGCCGGGCCCCCGGAAAGGGCCGTGCCAAAAAACTTTTATAAAACGTTTAAAATTTAACAGCAAATGTATTTTAATTTGGGACAAAATTTTTCACAACAACGCTATTTTGCCACACCCATTAATTTTCTTTTAAACTCAACCTTTCCCCCTTATTCTTTACGTGAAACCCCTTTCTTGTCCGGGCAGCACCGTACCCGGGCCCCTTGAATAAACCAGCTGCTAAAATTTGCGCTTAGGGGCTACTTGGCCCTAGGACCCCCCGAGTGAACTTTTTTTAAGGGGGTCGTCTTTTAAGGTAGGGGAAAATTTAAGCGATCCTGTGGGTGCAATTTTCCCCCTATTTAAATTTTTTGGATATCATAATTTTTTGGCGTGCATGGGTATGCATTTTCCCTTGGCCCCACCTTGGAATTGTTTTGAATTGGGTGGGCCCTGAAGGGTGCGCCCCCATCTGCTTTTTTTCCGCACAAAAAACTCCCCTTTTTAACTTAAAATGTGGAAAAACTGCAGAATACTAAATTTGCTTAAGGAAATGTTCAGTTGGATCCATTTTGGCTGTTCGATATTGGAAACCTAAAAACTGAAGAAAAAAAATCTTTCAAAACTACGTGGCCCTTAAACAGGCACGAATCTTTTTTTAAATTTAAAAATCCACCCGCCCCCCAAACGTTCCTTTCACTCCCATTTAAGCTTTTCTCTTATATTAGGGTTTCTCCAAACCCCCCCCTTCCCCTTAAACCAGCCTATCTAATTGATTTGGCCCCTAAGTCCCGCAAAAACTGAAATTTTGGTAAGTTCTTAAATTCCGGAAATTTTGAATTGCGCCATGGAATGATCTGCTAAATGGCGATACCGATGAATTTTTGTCGGATCGAGATGACTCTGATCGAAAATTTTACTTTTTGTCTAAGGTTTTCTATTTCCCCAAAAAATTTTGCTAATTTTAATTGGAACCTCAAATAAACTATTAAAAATGATAATAAAATAAACCCTTTTTGCATATACTAAAATAAAATTTGTAAACTACCATTTCGGGTTAGGACCGGTAGGTACATTACAAATTTGTTGGTTTTGCCTGGAATTAAAAAAACAAAATCTTTTCGTATTGTTACCCACCCACCATCGGCCACCTTCTATTGCCTCACACCAAGTTCTGGCATTCTTTTTTGAATACAATAAGCGTCTTAATTTTGGGTTTCCGTTGAGAGTGAACCCCCATAGGAAACGGGATTAATAGGCTCAATATTAGACAAAATATTTGGCAGGTGAACTAATTTTACCAAAAAACCCTTGGTATTATTTTCCTGGACCCAAATTAAAAATATTTCTTTAAAAACCCTTTTTTGGATTCTAAAAAAAATTTTTAAAATAGTTTCCAGGTCGTTTTTATTACTTCTTGGAGATATACATGGTTGTTGGGAAAAGAAAGGAGAAAGTTTTCGTGCTTTTCCACAGGGGGGGTTATTGTAGGTAAGTTAACGTTAAAAGGTTCTTAGGGGTTTAGGTAACCCACTTGGGTTAAGAAAAATTTAAGGGGTTAAGAACGGGTTGGCGGTTAAAAACCCCAAAAAAATTGGATTATTAAATAAAACCGAACCTACACGGGGAAGTTTTGTTTACAGGTTTCCCTCATCCCGTCGCCCATTTTCTAGTTATCTTAGGGGGAAAAGACAGTTTAAGTGCTTCCTCAGGATGAAGGGTTGGGGTTTAACTTACTATGAAGCGGGTTGAAGGGAAAGAAAGGGAAAGATGATTAACAAGTCTTAAAAATGGCGCCCTCTGGGGGCCCCGCTTCCCGCCCTTTTCCTCTTTCCTTGTCCCGGCGCCTGTCATTCCCCCCACTGCCCCCAGGGATTGAATTACTACACCTAACCAAAAGCGTAGGCCAAAATTTCGTTTTAAATAAATTAAATTCGCTGGCTGCCCTTTGGTTCTTCCGTTTTCTGTTAATCCCTGTCAGTTCCCCAAAGGGGTTGGTATACCCCTGAAAATAATTTTCTTTTATTGTAGCTAAATTTCTATGTAAAAAAATAAAAAACCTTACGAATTCGTAGGAATTCATGAAATTAACTTTATCCAGTAAAATGTTGGAAACTGGTTAAACATCTTTTATTTAGGAATAGTTTACGTATTAATATCCCCAAAAATTATCGAATATCGAACGTCTAGTGTAAATTTACCAAATTTATAAAAACCCTTAAACATTTTAATCTTACAATTCCACTTTACGTATTATTCAAATTTAACTATTGAAAATTTATTTCCGTAAAAATTTAAAAATAAAAACACCTGTACAACCCAAATAACAATTATAAATAATATTTTTATTAAATATTATTATAGAAAATATTAAATAATAATAAAATTTAAATCAAATAATAAATTATATATATATATTATATATACTGTACAAAATATTACTCTTACCATATATCATTCATATATGCTATAGTCTTTCTGTACGTTTTTGGTAGGACCAGTATCAGTTATCTAGGTAGTTACTTTTAAATTAAAATTTCTAGCTTATTTCTGCCACGTTCAGCACATTACCACACATGTGCTGTTCGGGGCCTGCTAGGCGACCTCCCGATCCCTAACCTTCCCCCACAATAACAGGCAGCGGTATTATTATCAATAATAGTTGTAGGTCTTTGTTATTATTACCCAATATTTCCATTTTTTTAAAATTCCTCCGCCAACACAATCTCATATAATAATAATATTACTCACTTTGCCGCCAATACCTCAATTTTCGCGCCAATACCTCAACTTTGGGCGCCAATACCTCAATTTCCCTCCCAAATACCTAAAATTTCCTACAATACAACCCCCATTTCTACCAAATACAACCCCAATTGTCTACCAATACAACCAATTTCATACCAATATAACACCAATTTTCATCCCCAAATTTTACCTCCCAAACCACGGAAAAGTATAGTCCTTCCCCCCCTTTTTAGGCAATTTTTTTCCATACCTTTACAGATCCCTTCAGATATCTCTAAAACGAAATTCCCCCCCCCACCCTATATTACCCCCGCCCTGGACCCCCAAACTAGTATTACTAACCTAACCTAACCTTACCAATAACCTCCTAGCGAGACCTAAGGGCGGGAAAGAACTAAAAATTTTACCAGTTTAGGTTAGATTGAGGTTAGTTTAGTTTTTTTTTTTTCTTTTTTCTCTCTCCCCTTTAAATTAGGGTTTTAGAGGTATCTAAAGGGGATCTGTGAAGGCCCGGAGGAAAAAAGCCCACTAAAAAGGGGCGGGAAAGGACTCTAGAATTTTACCCAAACCCAAAATTACCGCCAATACAACCCCGATTTCCAAACATAACCCCAGATTTTTCCGCTCCCAAACCCAAAACCCCTACCCTTTCAGGAATTACCTTGTGTAGGTCTCACGGCCTCTTGTACTTCCTTTTTTTCTTATGTTCTTATGTAACCCCACCTGTCTCGCCCCCAATTTTCCCGCTTCCACATTTTAACCCCTCCACATCTCCATCATCTAGCCTTTCCACGCTCCTCACCCGCTCGTCAATGCTGCCATGCCCCAAGAGCCGCCTCACACACCCACGCGTATGGACATGACCCCGAGGAACAGAAATGAGTGAAAAAGTGGTGGCGGTGGGGGCCGCCACCCTGTTAGCGTCCCCACCCATAGCTATCATGTTATTTCTAGTTATTTTCAGCTTTACATACACACACAAAACTTGTACAATGATTTATTATACCTTTACCACTCTTACTTCATGCACGTACGTTATTTCACCTTTTATAACAAGATTGCAAGGTGTGAATCGAAAGCACTCACCAACACGTCCTGCTTCGATGGCTGGCTGGCTGTCCAGGAAGGAAGGACGAGCCCCCCGCCTGCAAAGTGCCAGAAAGCGCGGGAAATATCAGAAATTGCGGGTAAAATAAAACGTAGTTTGTTCTTTATTTATCTATACCAAAATAATTTTTAAAATATGGGCCCGATTATAAATTAATAAAAAAAAAAAACTAAACTCAATATTTTGATAATTTGTTTATGTAAAGGGGACGTAATAGTTACTCGTCCGATCTCCCCTGCATTTTGAAGAGTTAGGTAAGCTGCGCCTCATTGTTTGATGCCTGTTTGGTCTCGTCCCTGAATTGTTTGGTGTTTCCCACTTGAAAAAGAGAATGGGAACAATGTAACGTTACTTGAAAATAAAAGAACTGACAATTTAGGTTTGTAAAGGATATATAGAAAGAGCTGACAAATAGAGTTTTCCCACTTGCAAAGTTGCAAACCCCTCGATAAATGTGATCACCTCAAGATCCACCACCTAAACACTGCCCACCTGAATGAAGAAAAGCCACCCACCCCCGACTCTCGCCTGAACACCCATTCGTATAATATAACAGCGGTATTAAAAAAAGGAAAAAAAATTAGAACAGCGAATAAAATAAGTGATAACCGTCATGCACAGTCTAAGTAGCAGGGCTCAAATTAGTACCGTAGATAACATATAGTCACCACCTGCACTGATGTCGCCAGCCGCCATATATTACGAATTATAGCAATCACTACTGATTTATAGTCCCACTGAAGATGATACGCAGTAGTTAATAATTCATGGGCTGTATAATCGGTACCCTGTTTCAGTGTTTTTGTTTTGTATCTGCATGTAGCTATATACGGTTTCAAATTTCCCTACTCTTTTTTTTTCGGGGGACGACGACGGCGGGAGGACACTCAGAACGTAACACTAGCTGGCGATCTTAGTGTAGCCCGTTACCAACGTCGCACTCGTTTTTATTTTGGTAATTTGGGCATTATAGCCATAATATGACACAGATGAAGACACAAAATGACACAGACTCTCCAGATAGCCCTTTAACTTCCTTAAATCAGGATGTAGAAATTAAGTATTAACGCCAAAAGAAGTCTGTAAATAAAAAAAGAAAGTTTGTCGTGGCGACTGTGTTATCTACGGTATCTATTATGCAGTTTTTACACAGTTATACTGGATACTGTGCAGCAATATGCACACATAACTTTCCAAGGAATTTTGTGAAAAGTGATCGCGCCACATGAATGCACATGCCCAAAGGACAGCACTTTTGAAGCATTTCGTCAAAATTTATCCTGTTGTGGCATTTTTCAAAAATCCACAGCACGCTTTAAAACTGCCTTAATAAGAACTAAAGTAAAAAAGCTACAAGAGGCCGTGGGGACCTACTAGAAGTAGTTTCCCGTAGTTTCTCTTCTGTTTTTTCTGTTGTAGTTAAGTAACACCATGCAGGAGTGGAATCCTCACTGAACAGCGGTAGAACAGCTGTCAGAAATGTATTGAGCGCCATTCGAGTAGTGTAGAAGTGATCGATCTTTAAAAATTTACTTCAGAAGCAAAATACAAAGGGGAATAGGAACAAAGTAACTAAAAACTGTCTCTGGTACTCTGAATAGAAAGGGCAGGATGCTGGGGTGCTCGGGGTGAATTGCCTCGCCTCCCACTCGCCCGCCACCTCAGTTCCTGCTCCGATTCATGAAGCAGTGTTTGTTAACTCGAGTCATAAAAAAGAAACAAATATCAATACTAGTTTGTATATTTATTCAGTTACATAAGATACGGACAGCTTTGGTTGGCAGCTCGACCACACACAACGGACAGTTTTGGGCTGATTAGTGAACTATGATAAGTAGCGTAGTAGACTTCAAACAATCACCACAGTGCGGCAGGTGGTAGTTTAAAAGTCATTCTTGGGCAGTTTTGAAGAAAAAAAGAGCGTAGTAGTATTAACATAGTGTGATAGTTTGGATCATAACAGACGTCCCACCCAAGGATAATAGCTTACAATCCTTGGTCCCACCTGAACATGCAGCCACCCCGCGTACAGCTGGGCGGCAGAGCTTCAGGTGATCCGAGAAAAAAAAGTAAATCAACTTTTCAAATTTACAAAAATTATAAATTGTTAATACTGATTTGCAGAAACCAAACAGAGTGTATACGTATATTGCATTAGAGCATGTTTCTTAACCTTTTTACCACCACGCCCCCTTTTGTAGTGGTCCTTGCCACCATAACCCCCCCCCCCCCCCCCCTTTTTTAACCAACATATTTTAAAAAGAATTCTGAATCAGAAAAAAAAAGCTGAAAAATGCGTGTTTTAGCATTTTATTGTTCACATGTACTGTACGTGGTGATCGGTACAAAACATAAAGACCTGTAGCTACACACATAATTTTTCATTAACACCCTGCAAATACCCAGCAGGTTTAGTTAGATCACGTTTAAAGGCCGCCACAAAGCCAGAAACTACGAACTAAAAAAATAATGATAAAAATAACAATAATAATAGTAATAATAAAAAAAATACTATTGCTAAGAGTCTACGGAGTTAGTGAAATTGACAAGACATTTCCGCCCGAGTTGTTCAGCCACACTGCTTCTCGTAGCGACTTTCTTCGCTCACCCTTTCGAGCGAGCTTCATGTTAAAGGGAAGGCCGAGCTTCAAGTTAATACTTGACGGTTCTTCATTATCTCTCTTGGCTCACGCCCCCCTAGGTAGATTACCCACGCCCCAAGTTTAGAACCGCTGCATTAGAGAGAGAGAGAGGGGAGAGGAGAGAGAGAGAGAGAGAGAGAGAGAGAGGGGAGAGAGAGAGAGAGAATTGTTGCACACACACAACACACACACACACACACACACACACCACACACACACACACACACACACACAAGAAAGAAATCAATATACTAGGACTAGAAAGGAAGCTAAAGTGAAATTTGAAATAAGGACATTACTGAAAAAAAAATATAAAGACCAACCAAAATTTTTTTGAGCTATGTGAAAAATATAAATAAAAGAAGGAAAGATACACAAAAAGGACAAAGATAAGAACTACCTTAACTTAGCGAGAGGGAAATAAATTTTAGACATCTAAATAGAAGCTTCCAATTAAATTTTCACCCCAAATTTTTCCCTTCTCTAAAGACAGGCCAGTTGTAATGAAAACGGTACGGAAGCAGCTCCACGTAAGCTGGGAAACATTCATCTATAATAATATAAGCGAAAGTGTGTCTGTCTGTCTCTGTCTGTCTGTCTGTCTGTCTGTGTGTGTGTGTGGTATAGGTTCCGCCCCCCGTGGCGCAAACACCTCATATGGCACATTTTTTGGGAAACAGGTTGACCAGGGAAGGGCATAAGCCCACTTATGAGATGATCCGATCACTTTTTTTTTAAAATTTTTTTTGCAGCCTATTAGCGAGAATTGTGAAAACAAAAGTGGGTTGCAAGAATTGAGGGAAGCCTTGTGTAGGGTGGGTGGGTAATGGGTGAGTGAAGGTGGGGTGATGGGTAATGGGTGTGGGGTGAGTGATGGGTGGGGGTGATGGGTTGGGGGTGATGGGTGATGGGGGGGGAATAGGTGGGGGGTGATGGTAATGGGGAGTGAATGGGTGTTGGTGATGGGTAATGGTGAGTGAATGGGTGGGGGGTGATGGGTAATGGGGTTTAGTTTAATGGGTGTGGTGGTGATGGGTAATGGGTGAGTGAATGGGTGGGGGTGATGGGGAATGGGTGAGTGAATGGTGTGGTGATGGTAATGGGTGAGTGGAATAGGTGGGGGGGTGAGTGAATGGTGGGGGTGATGGGTAATGGGTGTGTGGTGATGGGTAATGGGTGAGTGAATGGGTGGGGGGTGATGGGTAATGGGTGAGTGAATGGGTGTGTGGTGATGGGTAATGGTGAGTGAATGGGTGGGGGGTGATGGGTAATGGGTGAGTGAATGGGTGGGGGTGATGGGTAATGGGTGAGTGAATGGGTGTGTGGTTTATGGGTAAAGGGTGAGTGAATGGGTGGGGGGTGATGGGTAATGGGTGAAGTGAATGGGGGGGGGGTGATGGGTAATGGTGAGTGAATGGGTGAGGGGTGATGGTAATGGGTGAGTGAAGGGTGGGGGTGATGGGGAATGGGTGAGTGAATGGGTGTGTGGTGATGGGTAAAGGTGGTGAATGGGTGGGGGGTGAATGAATGGGGGGGGGTGATGGGGAATGGTGTGTGGTGATGGGTAATGGGTGAGTGAATGGGTGGGGGGTGATGGGTAATGGGGGAGTGAATGGGTGTGTGGTGATGGGTAATGGGTGAGTGAATGGGTGGGGTGATGGGTAATGGTAGTGAATGGGTGGGGGGTGATGGGTAATGGGTGAGTGAAAAGGGTATGTGGTGATGGGTAATGGGTGAGTGAATGGGTGGGGGGGGATGGGTAATGGGTGAGTGAATGGGTGTGTGGTGATGGGTAATGGGTGAGTGAATGGGTGGGGGTGATGGGGAATGGGTGAGTGAATGGATGGGGGGTGATGGGTAAGGGTGTGTGGTGATGGGTAATGGGTGAGTGAATGGGTGGGGGGTGATGGGTAATGGGTGAGTGAATGGGTGTGTGGTGATGGGTAATGGGTGATGAATGGTGAGTGAATGGGTGGGGGTAATGGGTGAGTGAATGGGTGGGGGATGATGGGTAATGGGTGAGTGAATGGGTGGGGGGTGATGGGTAATGGGGGGAGTGAATGGGTGGGGGGGAAAACATACATTCTACATCCCTGATTTCAGGAAGTTAGAAGGGGCTATCGGAGAGTCCCAAAGTTTGGTGGGCCCAAGGCCCACCAATAGCCCTCCGCAGGAGCTAGCCAAAAAGTCCGCCCGGAGGGCGGCTTTGCGGCTAGTATGGATATAAAAGAGGAATTGAGAGACTGGAGAACCAAGGTGCCCATAGGAACTATAGTATATTTTTTTAGCGAGGCGAAAATTATATTCTATCATTAGGTTTCATGCTTAAAATTATGCCTATGCTTACCTGATAATATGGTTAATTATGATAAAAAAATAGCGGAAATTTAGAAGAAAACGTAGTATTCCCTTCTCCTGGGAAACAAAATCAGGCAGTAAGCAGCAAGGGTTAGGATTTTTCACGTCGTAAAAAACCCAGATTATAGATCAGGTGTGCAGGATCCGCAGAGTAAAGCATAGGAGTCCAACGTGGCTGTGGCAAGGACTGAGGATGCTTCTTCTTCTTCTTCTTCGTCTTGTGACCTTTGACGCTCAGAATCAGAATATAAAAAGAGAAAGCAGGAGATGGGGAAGTGGGGACAGGGAGAAGAATAGATGGGTGAGAGAAAGGAGGCTAGTAAGAGAAAAAGTCTCGGGGGTTGACCCAGGTGCTGTATGTTTTTTTTTGTGTTTATGTTGTGAGTCGATCTCGACCTAACGTCACGCTTTCCCATCTCGCACGAGCAAACAGAAACCACTCTGGGGCCCTTGGCAGGACATGGGCCTCGGAAGATGGTGCTCCGGACACACCCAGGACAACCCCGCCCCCACCCCCGCCTCCCACCATTTCTTGGGTTTTGGTTTTGTTCTTGATTTTCTTTCTTCACGCTTGACTTGTTTTCTTCTTCTCTTCGTTCTTCTTTCTTCTTATCTTCTTTCTTTTTATTTTGTTTTTGTTGTTGCTGTTGTTGTTTGTTTATTGTCTGTTTTGCTTTTTTTTCTTTTTTTTTCTGTCACTGCCATGTACGCGCGCACACCCTGATACTCCTCGGCACCCGCAGGGGCGGCTGGCTTCATTTCCCCACTACCTCTCCCGCGTTCCAACATATACAAACAGGAGAAGGAAAATTGTGAAAAATTTAGTGAAAGAAGTCTGAGATTAAAAGTGTTTTTTTTTTTTTTTTTTTTTTTTTTTTTTTTTCAGAGTTTTGGACAGGGGAAGAAGGACTCCGTAGAGCGGAGGGACCTACAGTTTTTACGTGGGATCCGAACCACTGATAGAGAGGGGAAGGCGAGCGGAATGGAGTGGATTGTAGGAGTATAAAGTTTTGCAGCAGCGAAAAAAAAGGGTAAGATTACTCCGTATGCAGAGGGGTCATTGGATTTAATGTGGCCTCGTCCGAACCACGGTAGGATAGTAGCAGTGAGAAAAGAAGACGGGAGGGGGTGGGAAGGGGAACGGAGGTTTGTAGGAGTTGACGCTTAAAGAGTTCCCAAATATAAAGGTTGCATGGCCCCTACTGCGCATGCGCGGTGGCGTGAGAAACCAATATATCAGGTAAATAGAAATATCGTCAAAAATCATTAAACAATGCTACCCTTTCACCAAATGAGGCATCTCACAATAGAAGAATGCCTCATCTATTGCTGCCCATCAGATACTCCCCCAAACAGTGGTGTTGACATGAGATATTTTGGTTCTTAGTTGCTCCCCTACCCCGCTCTCGCACCGACCACCGCTGTGACGATATAAAGAGTTGCCAATATAAAAGGTTGCATGGCCCCTACGCGCATGCGCGGTGGCGTGAGAAACCAATATATCAGGTAAATAGAAATATCGTCTAAAATCAGTTAAACAATGCTATCCTTCACCAAATGAGGCATCCCACAATAGAAAAATCCCTCATCTATTGCTGTCATCAAGTACTCGCCCAACAGTGTTGTTTACATGAGATAGTTTGGTTCTTAGTGTGCTGCCGGGCCCGCTCTCGCACCGACCACCGCCCCAAGCCAGCAATATGGAAAATTATGTCAAAAATGATAAGTGCCCGTACACTATAAGGCTGTCCATGATAGAAGAAGACTTGAACAATCGCTGCATCCCAGACACAAGCCCAGGGTTAGATATATATAAAACATAACGGGTGTTTTGGTGCACCTGGCACAAGCTGCAAGGGACGAGGACCCCATGGCAGGTTTGTGCCCCTGTTTGTAATAATACAGTAACGTTCCCTGTTTTAACTTTGGCCCGTACTTTGAATAATCAGTATTGTACAGGTGGGCTAAGTTTTTTGTACAAAACAACGCGTTATTTGTGAAAAATCATATCATGTTCACCCATCCACGTCGGAGGCATGCGGGGGAAGGGTGACACAGAAAAAGGATATTTAACAGTAAGAAACAACGTCTGTGTGTCATTATCGACAAGTATGTTCCTTGTTGACTACTTTATATTTTGTTTTAGTGCCAAGGCAATACAGAATGGATTTCCATAGTAATAAAAAACAAAAAAGCCAGGCATCCACGTCGGAGGCATGCGCGGGAAGGGTGACACAGAAAGACATATTTAACAGTAAGAAATACACCTTCTGGGGTCATTATCGACAAGTATGTTCCTGGTTGACTACTTTATATATTGTATTAGTGCCAAGGCAATACAGAATGGATTTCCATAGTAATAAGACAAATAAGCCGGCATCCACGTCGGATGTAGCGATCTCACCAGCAAACCCTTGGCCCAAAGTAGCTACACTGCACAAATACGCACTGAAACACTGTTTCCCTGGGGTGAATAGTTGTTTAAACAATGTATACCAATTGTAATCCTGGGTAAAACATGTGGAAACATTTAGTGTAGAGTAGTAATTAAAGTAGAACAAGAACATTTCAGTGAATGTGCCTTAGCCCTAGAATACTACCCTACCAGTATACTGAAAAAACTGCTCCCTGGGTGAAGAGTTGTTTGACAATATAGTACAAAGTGTGTTGCCTGAATTTTGGGGGGTTTTTTGAAAGACTTTAAAACTTATTGTATCTTATGACCGATACAAGAAAAATCCCACCGCAAAAAAACCTGTGTGTTGCTGGTAACTCCTATGGGGAGTTTATAACTGGTCAATGTTACTTGAATGATATTAATTGATTATGATTTTTCATTAGATTACAACTTGAATGGAGGATTTTAAATTTGTCTTATGACTTCACTATGGTGATTATAGTTTGACCCCGTCTCACTGCGGAGAGTACTGAAATGGGGGATGTATTTAAGGGAAGGGGTAAGGGTTTAGGTAAGGGAACAGGGTGTGAGTTTAAAGGGGATGCTGCCACCAGCTCAGGCGAGTAGTTCTCTGGGTAACTCCCTGGGCGCGTTTGAGTAATATTAAGATTAGATTTATTTTTGGGAGTCGTGATTTATACGTGGAAATATACCGATTAAGGCTGACTCTTTTGGAAGTGGGGAATTACTGTCCTAACACAGAATAATCACCTGGGTCTTATAATAAACACAAGAACTATATTTGAAAACATCATCCTTTTATTCATACTTTAAATAGTATGTCTCTTGCTTGAGATCACATACAACATATAAGGGTTAATCCAACACCGGAAAACTCTAATCGGATGTAAGAAAAACTTTACACCCTGATACAGGAAGCTCTTCCTATGTGCTGAAGGTAAGCTCTTCCTATCTGATGAAGGAAGCTCTTATGAGCATAAACCCCCCTCACTGAATCCTACTAATGAATTATCCCTTTACTTAAGTAACATACCGCTGAAAATTTATAATTACACAAGGAAGATATATATATAGGGGAGAAAATGTGAGAGTAATGAGTTGTGGGGTGGATTCATAGTACCATATGGCCTTTTCCGTCAAGGACAAGATGTCGGCCTATGAGAAGGATGGGTTGAGACTCGTTAATAATACTTATAAGGATGGGCAGACCTCCTTTACGTTAGCGAAAACTAACATAGATACCCATATTTGAAAATATGGATAACAATATATAACAAGGAAGGGTGGGGGGGGAAACGGAGCGAATGTCGGCGACTTACTTATGAGAAGGGTGGGTTGAGACTGGCGTCTCACGGGGTCATGGCCCCCGGCATAAAAGGGGAGTTGTTTGAATTGGTCCGACGTGACCTCAAATGAAGAGCTTATAATCCCGAAAAAACTATTTAAAAAGAAACTCGCGTACCTAAGAAAAGTGCCTATAAACAGACCCTTTTCTTTGATAAGAAGAATTAAATGTTAATCAAAAATCCAAGAAGGTGTGCTTACTTTTCTTCAAAAGTCGAAAGCGTTTCAAAAGTGAGAGGGTATGGAAGTGTTTCATAGAAATTGGTAGACTTTCAATTTAGCGTATAACTTTACTAACACATCCATGTATGAACATGATCGATAACGATGGGGATTATTTGAAAGACATTAAGAATCTAGGAGTGTTCCTCGATCTGATCAGATAGCTGGGGAAAGATGAAAGATTTGAACCCATTAGTTATCACTGATCGCGAATAATTATCCCACGAATTTTGACTCGCACCCGGCATGTCTGGGGGGGGGGGGGAGTGGGAGAAAGGAAGAAAGAAATGGCGGGGAATGAAGGCAAGAAGATAAACAAAATGGCGCGTAGGAAGGAAAGAAGATGAGAAAAAATGGCGGTTTAGAAAGAAGGGCGATGAGTCACCCGTGAAACTAAAAAAATGAACTGCTTACAAGACAAACTCGGGAATTATATGATAATAATTCTCATACTCTCTCTCCCGAATAATGGCATTACATACGTATACCAATTCTGATCTTGGGTAAAACGTATATATTGTCAAACAACTATTCACCCAGGGAGCAGTGTTTCAGTATAAGCCTAAGGGGAGGGTACGTATATGTTCCAGGCAAGGGCACAGTCGCTTGAAATGTTCTATTTTCTACTTTAATGACTACTCTACATTCAATATGCTTCCACCATGTTTTTACCCAGGATCAGAATTGGTATACATTGTCAAATAACTATTCACCCAGGGAGCAGTGTTGCTGTGCGTATTTGTGAGGTGTAGCTACTCGGGCCAAGGGTAGCTGGTGAGATCGCTACACCGGGAAGGTCGACACAGAAAAAGACATATTTAACAGTAAGAATACAACGTCTGTGTGTCATTATCGACATGTTCCTCAAAGACTATCCCAAACGTTTGCTAAATGTATCGTTCTCATAAGGAGTTTTTTCTAACAATTACAACAGCCGTCGGTAATTAAAACTAACAAGGTAGGTTTGGGGGGAGGCAAAACCCCCCCAGTAAGGTTAGGTTACGTAATAGATGCACAGGTTAGGTTAGTTAACTAGCAGAGTAGTTTGGGGTGAAGGCGCAACGCCCCAGTTAGGTTAGGAAAGTATTGGTGACAGCCGTTTGTTTTGGTATCAATCCAAGTAGGTGTAACTGGAAACAAAAAAGTCTCAGAAGTCACTTAGCCAGGTGCATAAATAACGGTACAATGGAAATGTTCCCCCATGTTAAATCGGGTCCAAACAGATGTGATGTGAACAGTAACTAATTTGATGTTTTTTGTCATTTCAGGCAACCGCACGTGGAGGGTGACTGCATGATTGCTTGTGATGCTGCCAGACATGCTTACCATCGTGACTGTGAAGGCATATCATCACACCGATGGCGTAACCTGCAGGACTACGACACGACATATACATGCAACAGTTGTCGGTAAGATATACAATGACGCCTTAATTGAGTCCCCACTATTCATGCACATATAACAACGGAAAACTAGAAAAATTATATTCTCGAAGCATCTTTGCAGCATAGTCAAAGCTAATTCATAACGGCTGGGAATATAAATATCATGCACCCTACTCATGCTTTAACCAGCCAAACCATTTTGGGATAACCCATGGCTAGTATATACATTATGAACATTAAATATAAAGTTTGTGGATAACGTAGACTCAGAAGGAATGTTTAATTAAAATAATGCAGCAACATCATAACTGAGGTAATTGTCTCTGGCATACATTCCACACAATTTATTTTATCATTGCTCTCATAAACCTTGGTAAACTCAGCTTGTTCTCATGCTGTCCAAGCTACCGAGACAAGCCTCACAGACACTAGTGCTGTGCCATTCATCTCCTGAAACTGTTATATATAAAACAGTTATATATAAAACCATATATATCTTTATATTTGTATTTATATTTATATATATTTATTATACTTGATGTAGACATCACAATAAGAAAGTGACAGGTGAAAACAATTATTGTATTTGGTCTCCCATTTTTTTCTCTACATCCCATGCATTGTCTTTTTTGCTGATTACCAAGTGCTGATATGAATCTATTATTTCTTCTCCAGGTTCTAGTCATCTGCCGATTACAGCTGTGGCTGTCCCTACTACAGTCGGCGCAAAAAACTTAGGACGCCAAAAGACTTGGGGCGGGAATAACGTCCTTAGCTGTTTTGACAATTTCGGTGGGAGCGATTGAATTGTTTTTACGTTTTTTGTATATCTGGCAGTGTGTTAGGGTTTCTGCTGTAGATTCCTCGCTCCTGCCCGCTCTGTATCTTCCAAGTCATCATAGGAAGAGGTTGTTATGTTTGGTTCTCCAACCTTCCTACACCCCCATTTGCCCTCCATCTTCTACCGCCTTCTCCAGGTCTAATAAAGCATTATACCGGGCAAATCTCTATCAATTGTGAAGAAGACACATATAGTAACCTTGTATCGAAGTGGGAAAACAATTGGCCAGATAGCGAGGGAGATGTGTGTTTCCAAACATACCGTCTCGGTGTGGTGCAGGCGGGCGCAAGATGGTGAGTTAGAGACTGTTTTGGCGTGGAAGAAGGGTCAGGGCGGCCAAGAAAAAACTTCAAAGAAGACTGATCAACTGCTCAAAATGATTATTGACATCAACAAACCTTATGAGCAGTTGATCAGTCTTCTTTGAAGTTTTTCTTTGTCTGCTGTCATCTAAACTCCATTTACCTTTGCCTTTTACGCTGAAACTGTTGTTTTATATATTTGCCTAATTCAACTTTTTTCACCACTGCTTAGTTACTCATCTGAGACTTTTTGTGGCATTAGTTAACACAGTCCGCCCGCGTGAAGGCTGCCACAATGGACTGCACCATCGCTTTTTGTTAACCCAGAAGGAGGTCCTGGCAAGTGGCGGAACAGAGAACATTCACCGCCACATAGCTACATGGTAAATAAGCTGTAAAGAAGCATATATACCACTGTATCTGTACCACAGTGGTCTATGATCGGAGTTATCACTGACTAGTATAAATAAATGACCTACATGAGAAAATAATATAACTTGTGTTTTGGTGACACTATTTATCAGGGTACCACATTCATCGCCACATAGCTACATGGTAAATAAGATGTAAAGAAGCATATAGGTAATGGAGGACAACAAAAGGATAATTTTAATATATACATCTTTGTTTAATATTGAGTGCAAGTAGAGTAGTAGTGTAGCCTACAGTATACTGAGCCAAATTTTTTTTTTTGAAAACGTGAGTAGTAAGGTCTGTAACGAACGTGAAACTCTCCTCCATTATAACCACCATATATACCACTGTATCTGTACACACAGTGGTCTATGATGGAAGTTATCACTGACTAGTATAATAAATGACCTACATGAGAAATAAATACTTGTGTTTTGGTGACACTATTTATCAGGGTACCACATTCATCGCCACATAGCTACATGGTAAATAAGCTGTAAAGAAGCATATATACCACTGTATCTGTACCACAGTGGTCTATGATCGAAGTTATCACTGACTAGTATAGATAAATGACCTACATGAGAAAATAAATACTTGTGTTTTGTGACACTATTTATCAGGCAACCAAATATATCGCCGTAACAACGATAAATAAGGTTGCGCTTTTCCGCGCATGCGCAGTAGGGGCCATGCAACCTTTTATATTGGCAACTCTTTATATCGTCACACCGCCGCCTTGCGAGCGTCGTCTGCTGCAGCTGTATGTTCACATAACTTGCCTGTTTTCAACGGTCCTACGTAGTATACCTACAAGCCGGACGACACCGGTTCAGTGATTCACTCTGATGAATGGCCTGCATATGGAAACTTAAATAATTTGGGTTATCGCCATAGTACAGTGAATCACCAAGAAAATTACGTGGATCCAGTAACAGGAGCAAACACTCAAGGCATAGAACGATCGTGGTTGGATGCCAAAACACGTATTTTAAAGAACATGAGAGGTGTTAGCAAGGAACTGTTTCAGTCACACCTTAATCATTTTTGCTGGAAAGTGTTCAGAAAAGATGAACCTGATTTGTTTATAGCCTTTTTGAACGATATTCGTAATGTATGCCGCTTTATGTTTATGCATGATAATCTATTGTATTAGAATTAGCAATGTGATGTTATTGTTCATTAATAAATTGATTAATAAATAAATAAATTGTTATTCTCCAATGGAAATAATCCGTTAAGCCCACAGTATAGCGTGGTAGCGCGGTAGACCTCAGTGCATTTTTTAACATGCTAATAGCGCATTTTCGTTGACGTTCACCGCCCTGGTTCAGTCCAGTCCGGACCGGGTCAGGGTGGACTGATGGTCGCGAAAATACATCGAGACTGGCCCCGTCCCATTCGTCGTTCTTATTGGCTGGGGGATCGAGTGGGCGGTACTGAACTGAACTGTGGAGGCGGCAGGCGTCCATCTGTCAATATCCTTTTTGTCGTCCGCCTTTTAACCTGTGCTGAAGACTTTACAACTACCACGCCTGTGATACTTTAGTCTTATGATCGCATCATGGTGTTTCATGTCTTATCAGGAGCACGAGAAGCTCTGGTCGCCTTCCCCGCTGACTGTAGTGCGCATGCGCCAGTTCTCCCCACACTGGTCCAAGGTGGTCCTGGTATGTGGGCCGGACCGGACTGGACTGGGCTGAACCGTTCTAGACTGCCTCGCAAAAACAGTGACCGCCCGGACTAGCCCAGTCCAGACCGGGCCAGAGCGGTCGCGAAAATACGCTATAACTGGGCGACCAAAAGTCTCCCAGTGATGAAAACTGTCGCCCAGTAAGGACATTTTTAAGCTACTGGGCGACAAGATATTTATTCATAAAATCCTTCCTGGATGCAATGGTCATCATGTTGTTTTTTTTAGATCTAT
>JACEEZ010021242.1:69136-76208 GCA_016584305.1 Chionoecetes opilio | reverse complement strand
AAAAAACGTTGGGCTCCCAGTAACGTTGCCCGGGAAGTTCTGTGGCAATGCCTTCCCCCAAATCTTTTCGAAGAAAGGGGGACGTTTCCTTAATGAACATTACCCATTTTTTCTCCATTTCAGTAAAGTTTCAAAGATTTCACACATTTTCCCACTTTCTTCATTTGTTTACTTATTTCCTCGTAGCACCCATTTATTTGCTCTGTCTGAGCGAGATAAAGTTTTTTTTGCTCTCCTACTCCTTGAGATTTCAAGCTCTTTTTCTTTCATTCTCGAAAAAGTTTTACTCTGTTTCACGTTCTCTTCCCCACACCTCGGCCCTTCTTGTCTTTATGTTTGAAACCATTTACGTCCCTTTTACATAGGCACGCAATTCCTCTCCCTCATAGCCGAACCGCTCACCCAGTCCGAGAGTATCGTTCATTCAGGACGATTCACTCATCTTCCTAGAATTTCTTTAATGACAACGCTCTAAAGTCACACACGTCAATTATTTTTTCATCGAACACAGCCACTGCACAATGTTACCTCTCTGCCAACCACTGGTGAAATTTACCAGGTATGGGCACCATTGTTAAGTCCTAGGGGCTCACTGGTGTGCCCTTAGGGACAATATTTACTGGGTCCGAAACTGGGTACAGTGCAGAGTATCCTTGTGAAGTCCACCTAGGATAAACCGTCCAGTCCGCGCAAGTACCCCCAAGCTCTACCCTTACCGTTCTTATTTCAACCTCACCTTTACTCTGAATCAAAAAAAATTAAAAACCCGTAGAATAGTAGATCAAATGAATGCTCTCAAACCCTCCAAATCATACATTTGAATCTCAGTCCCCGAAACCCCGACAATAAAATAGTAAGTACATAAGTATCGAATATCTTGCAGCTCCTTGGCAGCTTAACCCAGTCATCCTGACAGAAAAAAATAAAAGAGAATCAAGAGAGAGAGAGAGAGAGAGAGAGAGAGAGAGAAGAGAGAGAGAGAGAGAGAGAGAGAGGAGAGAGAAGAGAGGGGAGAGAGAGAGAGAAGAGAGAGACCAGAAGAGAGACCGAGAGAGAGACCAGAAGAGAGACCGAGAGTGAACAGAAGAGAGACCCAGAGTGAGACAGAAGAGAGACGGGATGAGACCAGAAGAGAGACAGAGGAGTGAGACAAAAAAAGATAGAACGAGAGAGAGAGAGAGAGAGAGAGAGACGAGAGAGAGAGGGGAGAGGAGAGGGGGAGAAAAGAGAGAGAGAGAGGGGAGAGGAGAGAGAGAGAGAGAGAGAGAGAGAGAGAGAGAGGAGAGAGAGAGAGAGAGGGGAGAGAGAGAGAGAGAGAGAGAGAGAGAGAGAGAGAGAGAGAGAGAGAGAGATTCTGCTCCTCCTTCAGTCTGCTTCCTGTACCACTCGCTGAATAGAGGAATGGACACTATTGTTGTGGTTTTGGACATCGCCGCCCGCCTTTAGCAGGGTGTGGCACCGAGGGCTCACCGCCAAGCTGAGGAGCCCGGGAGTGCAACAACCCATCCACGCCCGCGTCCCGCAGGACAGCGTACTGGGGACGCTTCTGTGGAATGTCTATTTCAATGACATTCTCCAGCTCATTCCTGAGGCACAGGCGTACGCTGACAATTGTACCTTGCCTTCACATACGTGACTGGCAGGACACGGTGTGGGCCGCATCAACCTGGTATTGGACAACATTTCCACGTGGAGTAGTCGATGGAGGTCACCCTGGTCCCTGACATAACCCAGGCACATCTCCAGCAGGCAAGACATCGCCAACCTGCCTGCGCCGGATATACAGCTTGAGGGCAGATCACTCCCGCTTCAAAGATCCATCTCCACCCTTTGGTAGATTTTGACGTGGGACTGACCTTCTCCAGTCATGCCAGGAAAGTTGCTAAAAACTCGGCCTCGAGACTCAGCTATGTCCGGCACATCTCGCACCTTAGGATGCCAAGGGGGTTGAGGTCCTGTTACGTCCCCTCATGGAATACTCTTCCCTATAGCATGGTCTTCTTGCCCGTCCTCCTACCTGGCCACACTAGACCGCGTTCAGAGAACCAGAGAAGAGCCCAGCGACTGGTGAACGGCAAACTTTCCCACCTCGCGCCTGACTCCTTCCAACCCCTCCAGGAGCGCAGGAAAGTGGCAGTTTTATGTGTCATGCACAAGGCACTCAATCTCCACACGCCCCACCTGGCAGCCATCAAGCGCCCCAGGCCCCCCCCGCCCCCTTCACTATACCCGTGTCGCTCCATACAGACATGAGCAAGTGACTGTGCCCTTCTCCAGTACAGAGCACCACCTGCGTTCCTTCCTACCCCATTAGGGGCCGTCTGTGGAACCAGCTAGTTCGCCAAACCGACCTCTACCACCACGTTTCCCGCTACAAGACTTCAAGCGGGGGTTTGAACAGTGGTTGGTGGCCTAGATTATTGAATATATAATGTATGTTCTATATTCTGAGGGTATACCATCTAGAAACAAACTGAGGGTATACCATCATAAAAAACGGACCTTCAGCTATAAAATCACAGTTGTCTATATAAAATCCAGCCTGCCCCAAACCCAACAGGCAGAGGGCCAACCATCACGTCCCTACATAAAAAAAATTGCCTACTGGTGCTATAGGTTTCAATGAAAAAAAAAAAAAAAAAATCTATGTAGCTATAGATAGCTCTAGTGTAATATCTGAGCTTTAGCTCTACTCCAAATGTATTGACAGTTTAAATTGAAAGAAAAAAAAGAAAAAGAGAAGGAGAGAGAGAGAGAGAGAGAGAGAGAGGGGGAGAGAGAGAGAGAGAGAGAGAGAGAGAGAGAGGAGAGAGGAGAGAGAGAGAGAGAGTGTGTGTTTCGTTAAGGAAGGACGTGTTTGACGCCCGCTCAGCCTTGTGAGGTCAGTTACTGTATTTATGTGGCAATTACGCATTGTGAACGTGCCCGTGCTGTGAATTAGTGTCACGATTGTGTGAAGGGATATCCACCTCTCCAAATGCTGCATTGTGCCGGATATAAGGAATTTTTGGTTAAAAGTGAAAACAAAACCCTCTGATTTGACCTGATGGGCCACCTCTCCCGCACTGCGACCAGAATCGCACCGCCCAGTGGTGCCACGTATCTTTCTTCCTCCTACTCTCTCGTTCAGCGTAACAGAAACCTCACTACCACCCCATGACGGCAAAAATATATAAACAATTCCGTCGTCATCGTGGGTGTAATCTGTGACTAATCGTGTGAATCAAGCGAACAAGCATGGTAATCGAGGGGGTCACGCACAGGCAGATTTAGAATCCAAGTGGGATTCCTGAGTATAGGCCTGCCTACTGATGCGCCCCGTATGTGGAGGTAAGGATGAGCTGAAAAAAGGACCTGCATTGCACCGAGGCAGAGTGTCCCAACCTTTGCCACACGGACTGCCTTGACGGGGCGGCTGAATACAATTGTGGCATACAGGGGACCTGGTGTGCGGGGAAGTATCAGTGAACACGTGACCTTTACCACACAGGACCTGACACACCCCCCTCGCCTCCGAGCCCCCCCCTGATCTACAGAGAGAAAAAAATCTGGGCGACCTCTCCAGCGAGGAGTTGGTGGCGCCGGTGGTAAGCTTCAGGCGGGAACTTGCCTCCTGCAAGGACCAGATCGGACAGTGAAATCTTTGACGAGCTGCCAGAAAAGCGAAGTGTTTTGGGGTGGAAGCGTTATCTTAGTGGACACATTGCTCGCCTTGAGAGACAGTGCAAGTGTTAAGGAACACAAAAACTATTCCTGCACAGCCGGGCCGCACAAATTAGAAAAGGACTGGGACGAACATATAAGAGCAAACGCGGCAGCTCGCAAGTGGTGGATTCAGTGACAGACAGCGGAGGGGAGGACGAAATAGAGGTTGGCAAGCTCACCTACCTCCCCATCCGACACCCTCCCGGCACTTAGTCCCACATCTCAGGCAAAGTCCCCCCACCCGACGCAGCCATTCATTACTCCCTCACCCGTCTCCGACACTAGGTGACATCCCGGCAAAACCCTCACCCTGCCAACCCTTCTTGTCCTGCATTGACCTTGAATATGCCCCCGGCAACCCCGGGCAGTGAGTGAGAACCCTGCAAATTCGCCGCGATCCCAACTCAGGTTGTGAGCCAACAAGCCACCTCAGGGACGTAGGACGTCGCCTCACAGTCAAGGACGGAGTTAAGGACGGAGGAATCGTTCCGTAAGGCTAGGGACAGGCGTGCCAGTGAGAGGGACGGAAACAGAGACGTAAACAGAGAGTACAACGAGAGGCCACGTCAGGTCAAGTGCTCTTGGTGCCATCGTCAGGGCCACTCTATGAGGCGGTGCCCGAAGAGGCTTACTTGTGAGTACTGGCAGGGACGTTTCCATACGAAAACAAATCTATCGGGGAGCGGCTGGGGGACAAGAAACACCAGGACCTGACTGAGGCTGTCAGGGTAGGCAGCCAAGAAAACACTAGCCGTCCTCAGAGGCGCTGCTACCTGGCGAATCAATTCACAAAGCCCAACCCGCTACCGGGGAAAACCCCAACGACCCTGTCCCAGGGACCAAACCCCCGCCACCTACCACACACCCAGGTTACGAGATTCCCCGCCGCAAATTCCGTCGACGGAGACAGCTATGCCTTCCAGCGAAAACGAAGACGGCGCGGTTGATTTGAGAGGGAGTTTCACACGTGTCGGCCAACGTGCGGGGGTTTCACACGAACGTGGGTGAGCTCACGCACAGATTCATCTGCGTGAAAAATGCCGACATAGTGTTCGTGTCCGGGGACATTACTGGACAGAACATATGGGCAAGTTATGCCGGAAAAGGGGTATTCGGCCTGGATCGGAATTACCGCTCAACACAGGGGAGGGGCGGGGATGTCGCCCTTGTACAAAGCTTCCCTAAATACTGTACTGCTGAAAACGCCATCCCGCGGGACTTGAATTTATTATTTTCAAGAAAATTTGGTGATGGTGACCGGGGAACTCTGTGCGGGGCTGCTACAGGCCTCCCTTACAATGGCAGCACAGGTGGACTTCATCACGGACAACATTGATCGCCTTATGGCAGTTTATCATTGCGATAACATAATCATCCATGGTGATTTAAACCCGCGGGGAATAACAGCATTCATTGACTCCCTGCTGGCCGCCTTTGACCACGTCACTTTCCCCACCCACCGGTCTGGTCCTCCCTCGACCCGTAAATGACGGACTTCCCCTCCACGAGGTACACTGTTCTTCACTGGGTCTCGTTGGCAGCTCAGACCACGAGGGCCATCTTCCGATGATATCCTTCAGGAGGGCCCATGACGAGAGCGCACCTGCACCACGGCAGGGGAAGAGGCCGATTGAGGAAGTTTTCGAGCGAAGCCTCGCTCAGATAAACGGGCGAGACGTGGACCAACGGGTGGAACAATTTACTGAGGCGCTCCGGGGAGCACATGGCCGCTGGGTGCCCCCAATCAGCACAGGGACCAGGGCCTCGGACCAGCCATAGTTTGGGCCTCAGTGTCGGACCGCCTCTGGCAAAAATTCCAAGTCTGGCGCATCTATAAACGCCACTCTACATGGCGGAATAGGGAGCGTCATAGCGAAGCACCCCCCCAATTGGAGCCACTTAGGGCTGAGCTAAAGATCATTGGGTGGGGAGAGTAAAAAAAAGGAAGCAGGGGGGCGGTCATGGCGGCTCCAAACAGTGAGGGGCCTCGTAAAGGACAGCAAGAGGAGGCGAACGAGTCTACTATCCCTCCCTTCCTAAGGACGGATGGCAGCACAGCGTCAACAACCCCGGATAAGGTGGACCTGCTAGCCCACCCAAATTTTTCCCCCAAAAAAAGGCCGTCCCGGACCCCACCAGACCTTCCCCTTTATTTACCGTAGTGGCAGGTGACAGACTGTCCCGTCTCCCTGCTGTCTGTGGCGGGCAGCATATTCCCGTTTTCTGAAGAGTATGTGGCGTTTACTCTTTAACACGTCAGGTTAGGTTTCGTTAGGTTACGGATAGGTTAGGGTTTGATTTTCCAGGTTATGTAATAGTAACTATGCGTGGAAATCACAATGAGGGAATTTTCGAGAAAATCCTGTGGTTAGTTTCGGAGCTATAGTCAAGCGTCTTCACTCGGAAAACACATACTGCATAGTGAACGAGAATATGCTGGCGGGCAAGCCGCTTTAGGATATCATTATACTGCGCCTCACTTCCCATCTTTAGAACCAATATCTCCTTAGCGCCATACAGTTTGGGTTCAAAAGGGCGCTCGGCCGTGGACCTCAACCTCCTGTGGTCAGCGAGGCGTCGCTCCACTGTGGAGCGACGCCCTGGATCAAAAGAGACCCCACGGCTGTTCCGGCGTTGAACATCGCTGGCGACTTCGACCGCGTGTGGCACGCCGCCCTGTTGGTAAGGCTGTGCGTGGTCGGCGTGGGCGGGCGTGGGTGGAGCTGCTGCGCGACTATATACCTGCAAGGGCGGGACATGCGGGTGGTGTACAACGGGCAGCAGTCATCGCCACCCAAATTGAAGCAGGTGTGCCACAACGTGTTTGGGGCCGCTGTTATGGAAATATATATATATATATATATATATATATATATTATATATTATATATATATCAACGACCTGCTGAACCTTGTCCCCAGCGCCAGGGACCTGTACGCGGGACGACTCATCTTGTCGCTGGCCTTCACCCGGGGAAGGAAGCATCTCGCGTTCCTGGCCTCAACGCCATACTGCTCCGCCCCATAGAGGGCTCGGGGCACAGATTGGCAGGTCAAGTTTTTGCCCATAAAAAAAACACAACACTGCTTTATGGTGTCCCAGGACTAGCAGTGGATTCCGCCTCATATTCACGGTCCCACAATAGCGCGCCGCGGCAATGAAGATCCTGGGAGTTACTTACGACAGCAGCCTGAACTTAAGGACTCACATCACGTGGCTCGCCAGAACAGCTGGACCATAGAAGCTGGCCTCACACCTCGAGAGGATCTCCTGGCTGCTTGCATGGCAATGGCCGCGAGCTTTGTACAAGGCCCAGGTCCTTTCCTCGCTAGAGTACTCTTGTTTCGCCTGGGGTTAGAGCAGTCTC